>JABFOX010000549.1:0-16184 GCA_022817665.1 Axea sp. ZL-2020
GTGATATACTGATTGGCTGTTGCTGATCGAGTTCCGTGGGTGTGATGTCTGTGTTGTGCCATAAGTTATCTCACCAGTAATTTTAACTGGCTTTCTATGCTATTCTGCAGCTGTTTTTTTTTTTTTTTTAATGGTAACAGAAAATCAATGCGTTCAGCAAATCGTACTTTCCTGGTACAAAACTCGACATGTTCAGCATTATTAAAAACTACATTGACAGCTAGAGCGCCGCCTATGAGCAAATTCCAGTTTCATACGCATACATCTGGTATAAAGAAAATGTTTTATAACAGTTATAAATAATTGATTCACATGTTGTAGGAAAAAGATAAAGATATTTTATCAGAAAAACAAATTTATGCAACGCACACTTGGGTATACCATATCAACATATTTTTGTGTCAAGTAAGATTTATTGTACTAACAATTTATTCAATACACTTTCATAATATATATTATACATTATGAAGTCACCCGAAGCTAACGTTAACGATGTATATTGAAAAAATTACTGTTTTTCAGGTTTTGTTAATCAAAACAAGTTCACAAATATTTTAGTTTCTTGTACTACGAGAGATTTTGATAAAAAACTCAATTACTGAAATTAAATAATTCATCAAAATATTGCTTAATTAAATAATTACATGTATTTATATTAATGGCATATGTTTAATCTATTTTATATAATGCCATAAGATAGATGTTTCAAATTTTTTTGGTTGATTTTTCTTTCAAACATAAATCAGAAGTTTATTATGCTATTTAATAATTAGTACATTTAATTAATAAATGAAATTACAGAATAAAGAAATACACGAACTGTACGATTCACCTAGTAAAGAAAGCACTCTGCCGACAAGAAAGAACGGCATGCAAGGTATTTTTGCAGGTAGACCAAAGTAGTACTAGACCTTTAGGTATACCGAAATGTAGATGGAAGGGTAACATTAAAATCGAATTTTAAGGAAATTGAACGCGAAGAGACACCGTGGACGAAATTGGCGCGAAACCAGGAGAAACGTCGTTCTTATGTTAACGAGGCAATGAACTTTAGAGTTCGAAATGTCAAATAAAAAAAATTAATAAATGAATAATTATTTAACAGTGTATTACACTGTTATATAACATTAATATTATTAACACAGTATTAATGTTACACATCATTTAGGTGGAATGTTAAAATAATTATTATTAATTTTAATTATTCATAGCAATTGTTATTTAAAGTATTTCATTTTGTACTGGACGATTGTATTCTTCTTATGTCAACAAATGTTTATGTTATCATAACAAAAAGATTAAAATTATTTTTATTTTTAAAGTGTAAGGAACTTCATTTCATATAGAAGATACTGTGCACAACAAAGACGAACTCGTATCGCTGTTCTTTCCCACTCTTTCATTAAGAGTTCATAAGTTTTGCAATGCAATGCGCAATCCATATCTATATGTTGATGAGTAGATCTCGTAGCGTTAAACAACCTCTGTGTTTGTAGGCGCTACTAGTAATACAACAAAAACTTGTCTGCTGCATTTCTAATATTTGTAAACAGACAATTGACAGCCATTGATTGTCACATGTTGAATTTTTTTTTCTTTAATATATATATATTCATATTTTATATAAATTTTAAATCTTTTTCGTATAAGTTCTAATATAATTTATATTTTTATATAAAAGATCTATAGACTTTTTTCGGCAAAATTAACAAAAAGAATTAAGTTTTGAGTTAATTTTCTAAACAACATTGACTCCGAAAATTACACCAGGATAATGTTTATTTGTCTTTTAGTTTAATTCTCTTTGCAAAATTTTTTGTATACAAAAATTAAGGTGCAACTGTTCTTTTGCTTTACAGTTTCATTTTCATATATCAATCTACACTATATACCGAACTTTTTATCACATTGTCTATTTTCATATTTTGAGCGAATGTTAGACAAAATGACAATATACTTTTTGTCAATTTATGTTCTTTTGTATCAGTCTGAGACCAATCGCTACTTTAGATATTAATTTCTGGTATGATCAACCCCATAACTCACTTAGATTCTTCTTTTTTGTCTAACGCCTAGTTTTGCCTGACTCCTATTTTGTCTCACCTCAGGAAATTATTTATTAGGAATATGAACATTTTTGCTTTTATGTTTTAATTTTAAATATTTATTTACAAATGAAAACTGTCAATGGTGCATAATCATATTTTATTATAGCATTAAAATAAATACAAAATATTAATTTTGCATTATATTCAACATGTACCACAAATATTTATGGCTAAATACATGCTATTGTTAATTAATAAAAGTAAAAGTTAAAAAATAATTAATTTGTATTTCTTTTAATTACACATATTGATTATCATTTAAACATGAACAAAAATTTAATTGTTTAAATAAAATTTTTAAATTATAGAAAAAACTTTAGGATTTATTGGTGAAAAAGATGTAATAATTCAAAGTGATAATATAAATCATCCTCAAAATGTTAATTTACATTTATCAGTTATACACACAAACTGACTCTCCAGAGATTTCCTTGCATCTATTTTAAAGGAAAAATAAATTGTTTTAAATGTAATAAAATATCTATATTTCTAATTAATGTATTTATGGATTATTAAACATGTATTTCTATGGATTTCAATGTACTAATTTTTAAATTTTCAGAATAGTAGAATCAATGCATTTCTTTATTTCATTGGAATCTAATAAAGGATGCTTACAAATAAACAAAAAAGTTATTGATCTTATTGTACTTAATTGTTTAATATTTAACACAATAAATAATAAAATTATTTCATAATAATTATTATAATATAATATTAATTGATGAAAAGAGTCATATATAAAATTTGTATTTATGTTTTGTGTTTTTAAACAAATTTTCTTTTTTAAAATATTATAAACTTTTTAAATTGAGAAATAGGTAGAAATAGATAGAGATAGGTAGAAGTTAATGAGGTTGATTTGTATTAATTTTATTTTTATCTGTACCTTTTTTAATAGTAAAAATATAGGACAGTTTTTCCATAATTTATAAATATTCCGAGATTTCAATGATATCTTATTAAAATTTTGCTACATTTTTTCTGTTCACTGATATTTTTTCACACACGTTACACTGAACTTTCATTTCATATGCTCATGTTCCATTATGTTACATTCACAACTGTTCTATTGTATATTGATATTAATTATGTAATCTTTATTTTTTAATTATTGATAAATTAATTAATATTGTATAAATTGCATACTTTTTAAATTGTTAAATATTAATTTTACTTTATTTTTTGTATTATGAAAAGAAAAAGAAAAAAAAAGTTTAAAATCAAACAATCAAACCACCTGAAAAATATATCACATAACGTTAAATCAAATCAAAAAAAAATAAGATCTTTAAAAGATTAAAATAATACAAAACAGAAAACACTCAAAATTATAAAAAATATTTAAATAACATTACAAAAGTAAAAAAACGAAGCAAGGTATGGTGTCATAGATACCTCCAAATTTCGTTGTTTATATAAATCTCAAAACATTTTTAATCGAAGAAACTATAAACTTCACAGAAAAGTATTTAAAAATGTAATTAATTTATTACGTTAATTGATAAAAAATTATATTTTTTTTATGTCCAAAACATTCATTGATAATTGAGTTATTTAATTCATTTATTTACATTATTTAAATTAATTAATGTTTTTGTGAAATTATTTTATTCTTCAACTCTTGTCTTTAAATGTTTTATAGATATTAAAATATTATGCTGTACAGTGATAAAGTCATTTTAAAATGTTGTGCAACAATTTTTTTTGGTAAAAACTTTTAGAAATTTTAAAAATAATTTTTTAATAGTTAACATATTGAATATTTGAACTCACAATTAAATATTTGGTAAATATTGTTTAATAATAATAATTTTACTTGGTTTAGTAATTGACACATCTTTTTTATGGTACTTCTTTTCCAGGTTTATACTTTCTTCGAATAAAAATGTTTTAAGATTTGTATAAGCAACGAAATTTAGAGAAACGTGGAAGGACACGTAACTTGTCTCGTTATTCTTTAACCTTTGCAGTTTTTTTCAGTCTAAAAAATAAAAGTTGTTAAAAATTGCATTGAATAACATAATTAAGGTTCGCGAGGAAGGGTTCCACTTCAAGTACTGATAATTTTCACTGCATTATTTTAAGCATCATTTAAATACGCGGTGTTGTTATTATATTAATTATAGTTAGTTGAATTTTATTATAAAGTTTAATGCCTTTAAGAACAGAGGTTAATTATAAGAACGAAAATAATATTTACTGGCAATATTGCATGTACATCAAATCGTCCGTTTATTCATTATCAAAGACTAGAAAGACAACATTAACATCTTAATTAGTATTAAATTAAATTGATATAATATAATTCACTATTTGTTTAGTTGTTTATGAAATTAATGAATAAAAATAATTTATTCCTCATTCTTTTAAACGGAAAGTATATTGTTTTTAAAATAGAAAATAAAATACCCATCAACAATATTTTTAATATTTTTCTTTCACGTAAAACAATCATTTCAATATTTTATAACATTATAAATACTATTAAAATAAATTAGTTGGTAGTAAAAGATGTTATATGTGATTTAAACACAACTTTCACTTATTCACAATGATTGTTCCACACAAAACGTTTAATGAATTGAGATTTAAAACTTTGTATGATGTTTTATATTGTTACAACAAAACAAATACCAATGATTTTAACGCAGAAATGACAGTCCACCTTTATATCATAGCGTTCAATGCAATAAACAACCATGTCATATCTTCGTTTTAAATTTATACATATAAAAATTGTAATATTTTCTTAAAACTTCTCTAAACAAAAATGCTTAGGGAGAATTAGTGTTAGAATAAATATTTCTTTTTATCCTTTTATAGATCATAACTACTGTTACATCTCTTCACTACCAAACTTGCCACCTCCTAAATCTATGTAAAAATTCATTGATTTAAAATTAACTTATAAATAATGTAACAATGATATAGATTGCAACAAGCTATTGACCCCAATTGAATGTTAAAGTCCAATCAGATGATTACGACAAAATGATATATTTATGTTAAAGAAGTATACATCAAGCTATACTGCAAATATCCTTTCACGAGAATGTATAATTTGTTAATAAATGTTAAGTGTTAATTGTTATTAATTTTGTAACAAAATTATGGTACGACGATAATTCTCCAAAGAAATAATTTTAAATATGTATACGTTTAGCTGTTGCCATTAATATATTGTATCAATACTATACAATAAATCTACATATGTATATATTTAATAAGGCAACTTACAATACATTGTTGCTCTTTTATAATATTTTATAATAAGTACACGAATACCGTGTTGGATTAAACAATTCAAACACGTATTTATTACATTTAATTAATAGAGTTAACTTGTAAAAAATATTTTGTGTTGAGAATATATATTTTGTAATGCTGTGTGAAGAACTAATGTATTTTGTCTAGTGCTAATACTGCTAGCAAACATGTGCCAAACATTTTCTAACTCAGACATGTCGGTCAAAATTGTATAAACACGTTATAAATTTTGTATAAAAAACGAATGTTTAACTTGAAAATAACAATTGCAAACATGACAGTGAAATCCAAAAACCACCGTTGCGTATATTTCAATTAACAACTGCAATTTGTTTTGGATCATGAAATGCGGTTCATGCGTTTTGTCATTCATGCTTCATCGCGACCTTTTTCAGTGATTGCACAGGGGCTCACCTTCCACGCGCATTGTATCGCAATACTTAAATAAAACCATTTTAAAATATTAATGAGTATTTTGTAATAGAATTTGCATCGTGCCCCATTTCAATGGACAATGCAAAAATATAAATATCGTATTTATGATTAATGTACAAATTTAAAATTAATTGTTTAAATTTTAAATAATAAATAATATTATTTATATGTATTAAACAAATTAAAACATATTTTAAACCCATTTTTCAAATAAGTTTGCAATCCAAAGTGCTAAAATATATAACATTCAACTATTTAATATTTAATATTTATATATTAAATTTACAACAGTTTGATGTTGAAGATAATTTTTTGTAAAATGTAAGAACTCGAAAAATAATTAAACGATAAAATAATAGTTTAAATTAATTATAAAAATATTAAGTAAATTATATAATTATTGAATTAACCAGTACATTAATTCAGTACTCATTTAATTATTTTCTTTTGTCTATTTGTCAGTTTCTCTAATATCTTTCTTTGTGGTTTTCAACCAATAAATAGTTTTTGTACCAAAATCATTATTTGATATTATTGTTTATGCAAAAAATATTTAAATTATACTTGCATTGCAAGAAAAAACAGTAAATGTTGTCTTTTGGTTAACAAAACTTCTTAAAGTTTATACATGGTATCAAAGGTACAAACAACATTAATGACAAACATGTATTAAGAAAAATTTTACGATAAGAAAAACAATTTTTACGATATAAAGATAAATCAAGTAAGTGGATTTAAGAAGAAAAAAAAACAGAATAAATACCTTTGCAGAGCGAGTTGGATGTCAAAGGTAATGGTTGTTCCAGTGTCAACATGAAATATATATAGCATTTTGCGGCCTATAAAGCAACAAGGTAGTAGATAAAAAGCAATGACTGCCTGATTTATTCAAATATTTCACTGACATCTAATTGATTTGATTGCTATAGTCAGCTCATTTGGGGCCGTACCCCACGGACCCTGTGTCTCGCGAGGACGGCCCCTGTTGGCCTTAGCTTCATTGATCAGTTGATTGTCGCACTTGGCATCAAAGCGCTCGCTATTCCAAGAACTATGTTTCGTAAATCTGCTAGTGAATCTATGAAGTTCATTCAGCTTGCCTCTGATGAATTTTTATCTACAAAATCGTCACGGCTTCGGGATGGTTGTTTCAGTACATCTGTAAACCTATTTTGGAAAAAATTAAATATAGTTAATTGCAATTTTATCTGTGTTATAAACAATTATTGTATAAATATTTTATATTAGAAAAAACAATTAAATTATATATATTGTATAACTTATACTACTAATAAGACTAACAAGAAAAAAAAGTTTGTATCAATTTTTTTTTTCATTTTCTATTATATTATATATATATATAAAAGTCATTAATTTGATTAATTAAGGCACAAATGGTGATTAAATGACCTTAACTGCACTTTTATTATTTTATTATTATTCTTATTGTTATTGCATATATTGCATATTTCTCAAATTAAATCCAAGTAAAAAATTTTTTTATTTCATTATACTTAAACGTGATTATAGTAAATTTTCTTAAACAAATAAAAACGACAAAAATAAGAGGTGAATGACTTAAATCATGCCAAACAATTATGTATTGTTATAACATTTTGTAATTATCATTTGTTTTGATAATAACAAATGTTACTGAACTTTGGGTTATTGTATTTAAATTATTGTGACTGTATTAAATAGACTCAGTCATTACAGCGCGACGTTCCAAAAATACATACCAAATTTTAAATGATGTATTTGTAAATTAATTGTATAAAACTATAAATTAATATAAATTACGAGGAATATTACTTTGTCAAGAAAGAACTGCAAAGTTTAAACTGTCAAATAAAAATACCACACTCATAAAAAGCTATTACAACAAATAAAATTAATTAGACATCATTTGTAGTTAATTTGTGAAATAATAATTGTAGTTAATTTCTGAAATAAAGCAATTTACAGTTATTGCCTTTTTTTGCCCAAGGTTAAAACTGATATTTTGTCGGAATTTAATATAATTATTATTGGATGAGTTTTAATAAAATACAAAAACAATGTATTATTTGTAATACATATGGATTGTTTTATTTGTTATAAGGAAACGAAAGAACGTATTCTTAACAATATGATAACAATGCTGAAATTACAATATGTGACGTCTATACTATTTAATCAAATTATTTGCTTCAAGTGTAATAATCAACCTATAAACGTTGATAATAATTGGAAAAAAACTCCATTTGACTAATTTCAATTTGGCGCGTGGTTTAAATAGTGATACTCAAATAGAAATACTCCTATAAAATATTGGTGGTCACTCGATCATATCAAACAAGTGAAATTTGATCCAAAATTGAATAGCAGACAACTGAACCATGGATGTCGAATAGACGATGCATTCATCAAACGTAATTATTTAGTGCTGCAAACTATAGATCAAATACGCATAAAAGTATAAAGTTGAAATACAGAATGATCAACATTTTTTTCACTGAATATTTTAAAAAACAATTCCAAGATAAATTCGGCACGAATATAAAAACAGAAAACAATAATAAATATTATTATAATTAATGTTGTGTGTTAAACAAATATTTATTTAGCTTGGATTTTAATGCTTAGCACTTTTCTTAAAGTTAATTGTGTCAATTGACAGTTTAAGGTTATGTATCATGAAGGTAGAGTCCCAGACACAGATGAAACAATTTAGCGGAAAATTTATATGCGAATTGTATTACGTTTTAGCTTTATTTCAATAAAAATGATTTATCAATTATATTTTTCATTATAAATACATTATTGCAATTTTACTATTAATTTCAATTTTATATAAAAACTTAATTCAAACGTATCTCACATTTTATGTCTTTAATTAAAATTAACACAAATTCCTCCGGTAATTTTTTGTTTACATTCACATCGTTATGCGACGCAACTGAAATTGAAATCAGTTCTTTATTGGAATGACCTTTGTTTGGTAAAAATTAGAATTTAATTTGTTTAGAATTGAAAGAACAAGAATCAATTATTTTCTGTAATGTACAAATAACGAATTTTCGTCATTGGGCTATTAGTGATAGTTTGCGAAATGATGAGTTTTCGTCATGCGGACAAAATTAAAATAAATTAGATTTTCGCTTCACTTTATTTTAATTTCAATCATAAAATTTAATGGATAACAATTATTTTGAAAAATGTATACATTTAAGAGTTATATTTTGCCCGACTTTATTTCGTCTGCTGTGTCTGAGCACCCTACTTCTGAGTTACATAACCTCAAAGTTCCAGTTGATGCGCGACCAACTTCAAGCAAGGTGCCCCTATACTAAAATCCGGCCTTTGCACTATTTTCAATTTAAAACAACATTTTTACGTAGAAATTATGCTAAGTTTTATTGACACAACGTGTTGAATGATTTAAATATAATGTGAAATATTAAAGATACGAATAAATGCTACAAAATGGATCCCAAACAATAAATAAGAAAGTTCTCCGGGATGCCGGAGAAATAATTGTAAATCGTGCAATGAATGGTTGAAATAATCCAAAATAGAAAATATAAAGTGTATTTTTTCCTCAAAAAATTACTGTCTCGAATGTGTGTTTTATTACTGTCCTGAGTTCTTGCTCGAACACTTTCTTATTGGCAGTTCAGTTAAGACTTTGAAAGTGTTCGTACAGAACGGTACACTGTCGACATTTTCGCCCTTGTGTGAATGCGAAGTGGTATTTTGTTTATTTTCAAAACTGGTGTGATCAAAACAATAATTAAATTATAATTATTGTTTCCAATAAGAGATTGAAATGATGCACTGAAAACAATATAAAGCATAATCGATGGTGGTTATTGCCACCAAAGACAAGGTTGAAAGTCTTAAACTGTTGTAGATAAATTCAATTATCTTGCTAGCGACATCAAGTTTGGATAATCTTTTAGAGCCGATAAGCCCTTATAAAGGCAAAAAATATTGTAAAAATAAATCAGTAAAATATTCACACCAGAAAGTCAAACTTATCGTCCTATTTTCGACAATCTAAATATTGATATTTTATTGCGATAAAACTAAATTTTAATTCTCACATTATCGTTTTATTTTATAATTCAGATTGAACAGATTTAAAACAACGCCAACTTTGACATTAGAGTAGTAATAATAATAATAATAAAGTTTGAGTCTCAGTGAAGACACACGCATGCACATGCACACAGATCACACATCTATTTATTTCGATATTTAGCACAATTTTTTTAGACTATATATTATGTTAAACAATAAACACAACAATTATTTTAAATAATGAAAGTGTAACGAAAATACATTTTAAATTAATGAATTTATTGTTTAATATAACACCTGATTTGAAAAATGTTTGCTCATAATCAAAGCAGTGAAGAAGAATTATTAAAATTAAGATTGTGTAAGCTTTCTTCTAGGTTCACCTATGCTTTATATTTCATCCAGAGGGTCAAAATCCCACAGCACCAATGTGTTCGCTTTCTTTACCGACTTCAGCACCTTTGTCAACGTAACCCCTGAATTAACACATAAGACGTCACAGCCTTGTTTCTGCGGGGTATCCCGTCACCTGTAAACGAGTGACACTTTTCTTCGTCTAATTCAAACAAGATTTTGGAGTAATTTTATTTGTAACAATTATGACAATTATATGCAATATAAAATAACAATAAAGTAAAAAATAATCAAAAACAAACATTGAAAGTAGTATTCTAGTAATAATAAACTAAAATAATAGTTTATAAAATATACTTGTATTTAAATTTGTTTGTTAAATATTAAACTTTGATTTTAATAAAATAATAAGTTATAAATATATTTAAATTTGTCTTAGAAACATTATATAAAGACATTATATAAGATTTTTTGTTAGTCCTTTCTTTTATAAAGGTGACAGATATGATTCCGCGGGAAACTGATGCACGCTGGGCGTTCAGCGTGTTAAAATCAAACGGCGGGTAATTTGAAATATGATTTTTATCAATGTTTACAATTACAGTTAATGAAATATGTTCTTTTCACTAATATTTTATCAAATTGGTGAACAAAATATACACAACTGACAGGTAACCACTATGAATATTATTTTATTTATGAAATTATATTTTATATTACGAAATTTAACGAATTTTAAATTTTATAAACACATTGAAGAACGATGTTTGATATTCGTTTGAGGTAAAAATGTTTTAGATTCGATAGCAACGCCATCTTGAAATGTACCCCGATAACTACAATATTTGTTACGAAAATTACTCGAACTTTGTAGCCCCTGATTTCATCTTAATAACCAACAGTCCAGCGACGAAACGAGTAAATCCATGTACAATTCACGTTTCAATTTGAACCTTTGCCATTGACGGTAATTCATCAAAAATCGATTGATGAGATGTGCCATGCACGAGCCATGTCAGGAGATACAAACTTCGACTAATTTGCATAACAAATATTTTAGGTTTGAGGCACGTTGCAAGATGGCGTTGTCGTCGCATCGAAATAAAGTTTGATCTCAAAAGTTAGTCCTAAATATCTGTCTTCAACGTATTTATAAAATTTAAAATACGTTAAATTGGAATATCAAGTGTGATAATTTGTCGATTGTTTGCATTTACAAATCTGATGGCCAGCAGACTGATGGGGTAGTTTAACCGGTTTTCTCGTTGGATCACCGAAGTTAAGCAACGTTGGACAAGATAATTGCTTTGATTGGTGACCCCAAAAGAAAATGCTCCGTAACCTTCGTCAGGCCTGGGAAGTGAAGTAATTAACTTCCCACGTGGTTTGAAACTCACGTTAAACTATAGGTCCCATATGCATTCACGTATGCACTGACATTGTCACACACATACACCCATCATATGTATAGATATATGCACAACAAGGGTCGCTAACCCTGGCATGGACAATAAGGGCAGAAAATATTCAACACCTGTTACAACCACTGCTAACGTAACAAACAGGAAAAAAATGTATAAAATGTTGAGAAGAATATATTTGGTCGGTATATTTTTAACATTTAAAGTCATTAATTCTATATTTGTATTTGAATTGAATAATTAATAACCGTTACTTTTTCATAATAGTTGTGTTGAATTATAATGTAATAGTTTATAATAAATATAGCACGATAATTGGTTACAATTAATTGAACATAGTTGAATTTTTTTATTCACTATTAATGCGAAGTTAGTAAAGAAGTGAAATATTATCATCTATATCACATTTATATAAATACTAAAATATTACACATTTTTCATGTGTAACGTCTTTAATGCTGCAATGTTTTGGTGATTAGGAATCCATTCCAAACCCTTTCCGGTATTAAACAGACGTTAATTCGTATGCTTGTAACAATATTTCATTATACAATCAATGCTCAACATCTTTAATTCTACAATTTTTCTTGACGAAGGATCAATTCCGATCCGTAATATTGAAATAAATGTAATTTCGGTACATTTAAATATAAATAATTGACAAGCATATCTTTTTATCATTAACTATTGTATCTGAATACATAACATAATTAGTTGTAATATAGATTTAATATTTTTATCATCTTTAATGATAAACACCAATAAAAATCATAGTTTAAATTACCCACCACTTAATTTTAATTGAGAGGCACGTTAATAAAGACGCTGAAATCGATAAAAAAAATAACTCATTGGTCTCATGAGAGTTCATATCCGTTGAGCCATTAGTTTAACATGGATAATTAATAACAGAACTGTTAGTTTTAATCAAACTAATTAACACTAACAATATTTTATCAATTTGAATTATATTTTCTCTATATTTTCTATCACACGTTACCGCTGACCGACACTTGATTTGACTACGGTGCTTGAGGCTCACTGGTGATGGAGGCGACGTGAACAATAGTAAAAATATATACTCAGAATGTCGGTATTTATAATATTTGCAATACTACATTGTTACTGCAATGGTTTGAAGCAATTAATTCCATATAGATCACATAATTTTACTGGCACATAAAATGTATAATTATTATCTCTGCCCACTGCAATAAATCACATTAAAACACTCTAGGCAAAGAAAAGGTAAATCAATACAATCGTGACATTATGTCACCGCTTTTCCACTATAATTTTTTGCACTCGTTCTGTTGAGTTACTTTAACAATAAGCGTAATCTAATACAACTGATAATCACAGAAATGGTCTACAGCACCATAAGGGTTACTGGTGACCGGAGAAGATAAATTCATTAAACATGATTACACACCTTAACTTATCTACTGTAATTAATACTTCAACATAATGTGTACCACATAATACAAAATTCATACTGGCGCCATGGACGATACATGTACAATTTGCATGGCAACATTTTAAATTTGTTCAAATTTGTAAAATGAAAGTTTCAAATATTATCAAAATTTGATCTGATGATAGAAAAAAAAAAATGCATTATAATATGAATATTTTGTCAAAGTATCTGATGGCTTCATCAAAAAGCAAAAACAACAACAACAACAACAACAATAATAATAATAAATTTAATTTAAATTTACTATTTTATCACCCTTCGTAACAACACAAATCAACAATTTCATTTGACATTTTATAGCTTTATTATCTTATAAAAGAAAACCACGTCAAACATAATATTAATAATAATAATAAAAGTAATAATAATAATAAAAGTAATAATAACAAGAATAGCACACAAAACATCGAAATGCAAAAAATATCTGTCACGTTTAAGGCCATGTATCACGGATGCTTTCACGGAGCTGGATGTCTTTTTAAATATAAATTATATCATGCATTATACATTTTCATTAACTGACCCTAGCGAGATTCTGTAAGGATATAAGAATTTATTCAATACAGAAGTTTAAATTTTTAATCAAACATGCGGATGTATTTCGAAAACTACAAACTCTGTGCGAACAGAAAACAAAAAAGTCGTAGTTTTCGAAATGCATTCGCATCATACCTGCAGAATCTCACTAGGATCAGCTGACGATCGCTAGGATCAGCTGATGAAAATGTAATGCATGATATAATTTATATTTAAAAAGACACAGACTACGTGAAAGCATCCGTGACAGTTTCATGTTCAGTCAAACCCGCAAATAATAATTGACTAATAATAAGTAAATAAAAGTAAAAAAATAACCGACGAAGTTACAGCGAGTTTGACGCACTGAGAAAGGTAGATTTGCGCGCTCAAGTACTCTAGTCGAACCAGTCCAAGTTGTTGACAGTTTTTTTTTTTTTTTTGTTTTTTTTTTTTAACACAGTCTTTATGTATATTATAAATAATATGACATGACTGTCATTTTTCAGTACTGTAATAAGTCCATATTTTACTGTCCATGTGCCAAGAACGTTCGTATCTTGTGTTTTATTTCTGACGCTTTTAATTTAACGAATAATGAAATGCAAACATTTTTGTAATGAGCACGAAACAAGTTTATTTCGAGAAAATCAATTGCCGAAAAAAGACCACCATAACTTCGTTAAAAGATCAAAAAGATGGTAGTTCCACAAGTATTTCGACAAGGAAAATGAGACTCGATGAAGATTCTGGTGTGTTTTTAATGAACAACATCGACTACCAAATGTTGAATTTTGAAGACTGTTTACTGGAATTTCGAACTTCGTAAAGCGTAAACAGTGCCTCGGTGGATTTACTCAAAATCCAAATGAAAGTTTGGATCATAGACGCACATTCATCGAACTGCAGGAAAAAAATCATTGATAGCGAGCTTAATTGAGGAGGAACTTGCGCATCCAATAATAGCACGATGCCATTATTAAAAATAATCAACACGATGGGAGTCAATATTTGTCAAGAAAGTCATTTATACGCGCAACAAGAAGACGACGGCCGTGTAAGCAAGGCGGAACGTGACACAACGTAACGAGAGGAGCCAGGATTCATTGGAGACAACGGAACGAAGGATTCATTGTACGTTGAAAAATAATTTGATTATTCAAGTTGTGCGATGCAAAACTTTGAACGTTTATATCTCAAAAACACGTTTTTAAAGAGTATTCAAAAGATTTCTCAAAAAAGTACGGAACGAAGTAAATCTGTCAAGATTTTTTTTTTCATTTATATTCTTTCCTTATTTTAGAACACAATTTTCTACTACCGAAACACAACATTTGTACGAAAATGGCCGCCATTTTATTATTAATTTAAAATTGGGATCGATAAAGACTAGGTTTAGTCCTCTACATTTTAAGTAACAAAATTATTTTCTGTTTCAGCTGATTTGGTGTCAAGTAATTCTGGGGATATGATTTCTACTGCTTTAGTTAGAGGAGCTCTATACAAGCGGTCATTACTCCGTCATTTTGTGTTTAATTTTTATACAAAACAAATGTTGTTTACAAGTCAGTGCGCGTACTTTTGATAGTCGTTACTAAAAATTGCAAAACAATTAATAGTAATGCAAAAAATAAAGACAAAAAAGTGCAACTTTTTGGTCTCAAAAAACGATGTTCCCCTTTAAACACTTTAAACATATATTTATTTTATTTAATTTATATTTATGAAATATTTTAGAATGCCTTCTTTTAAATTTACCACATAAAAAATAAGTCTAACTGTAAAAGGTGATAAAGTTGGTTACTAAAAATAATATTAAATGTAACAATGGTAAGTCACTGTTACAAGCTCTTGTACATTTTATCTTATTTTTCCTTAGTTACCACAAGGGAAAATAACTTGAGTACATAATAAATTCTATTGTAATATGATTAGTAGCTAAAAGTTAATATCTTCTATTTAATTCTCAATTTACCATTTTCAAGAATTTAAATTCGTCAATTAATACAACTGGTAATATAATTAATGATGTTATCATTAAAAGAAAAAACTCAATGAAAATATTAAAAAATTAATGTTGAATACAAAGTAAATTATAAAGAGTGTAATAAAACATGTGTACAATAAACAAACAGGAAATTAAAAACTGGAATTCAAGAACATGAATATGTATAATATGCAAATCAAAATTTTACAAATATTCAGATTAATTTTGTTAAAATTCCCGACCGAAAAAAGTTATTGACAAATATCAGTAATTTTGTTACAAATTTTCTGAATAATGATAAAACTGAGTTTTTTAATTACTTAATCAAAGTAGTTATTTCTAAAGAAGGTAAAACATTACTAAAGTATCAATTGAAAAATAGTTCTCTTGTAAACATTTGATCATTAGTTTCAATACTTGGCACAGTTTTGACAATCTCATGTTTATTTTAAACCATTAACATATTGATATAGAATTGGGTGATCAAATTTTCATTATTAATAGTAACTTCGGTGCTAATATTTTTTATTGTTTTAAAGTTAAGTTGAAAGAAA
>JABFOX010000550.1:0-16182 GCA_022817665.1 Axea sp. ZL-2020
GGGGGGGGGCGGCGGTGGGGGCGGGGCGGCGGGGGGGGGGGGGAGAAACAGTGGGAAGAAGCCTGCGCGGCCGAAGAGCGGAAGTACGGGGAGACGTTTTGGGGTAAACGTTTGTTTGGGGCGATTGCAGGGAAGAAGGGGGGGAGAGGAGGACAAAGAGGAAGAGGCAGGGGGAAAAAAGGGGAGGGAGATGACGGAGGAAAGGGAGAAGAGAGATGGAAGAAAGAGGGATGAGGTGAGAGAAGAGGGAAAAAGTTTGGATACGTTCAAGAGAGAAGGGCTAACGTAAGGGGGAGGGAGCGTGACGAGAGTCCTCGTTCTGTAGTCCTGGAGGTGGAAAAAAAGAGTGCACTTTGAACTGACGCTGTATAAGAAGTGCGGGGAAATTAATCTCTCCTCGAGTGCTAAGACAGTGGTTCTCAACCAATGTCCGTGGTTACGGATAATAGCGTGTATGAGTAATTTGAAGATGAACTGGGTGTCTTGGTTCACCCGTGCGGCCTTTAACGTGTCATTTTGAAAAATGTGACATTCAACTTTGATGAAGCGAAAGCTTGTTATTCGAATAACTTATTAAGTATTCGAATAGGTAGTTTTAAACTTTCCACAAAAATTGCTTTGTCTTGTTTCAGAAATAGTTATGAATCATTCAAAATGCTCCGCATATTAATACTATGTATGTTACTATCGAATATTATATATATCATCTGTCGAATGCAACTCATTTATTTTTTATTTTAAGCTACATCTATGCAGTAAACATAGTATTGTATCTGCAGGAGAATGAAAACGTTTTATAACAAATCGTATTTATAGACTATATTTTGAATAATTATTAAAGTGACTTGAACTATACCGAAATTCGGTTTTTAAGGAGTTGTCATTGTTTCAATTTGTTAAAATTACGGCAAATTTGTGAAAATCACGATTAAAATATCATTTAATTCAAATTATTTATAAAAACAAACTCTTTACATAAAATAAAACTGCTAACACTACAAACAGTTTTTATCTTTATTGTTACACAAAAGCTGTTTACAATTAGAGACACATGAGTAATATATTTAACAGTCCCGTGTAATTTTATATGTACACTAAATAATGTTTTTTTAATAAATTGAAATGACGCAAAAAGTCAAGTAAGAATCATCTGAATCTTAAGAAAGTAATTTTGTTTTCACTGTAATGGACAAATGTAGTAGTGAACTCATATATATTACTTTCTTATACAGAATTTAAGGACTTGAATTTGAGCACATATATAATAAATAAACATATATTTTTATTAATGAAAACTAGACAAACATTAAGATTTGTAATATTATATTTTACTCAGATTCAACAAAAAATCTTTAAAAATGTCAAATTATTCAACACCCTATTAATGTCACAATATTTCTGTTACCTTAACTGATAAAGATATATATATTTACGTAAATCTAAATACTATAAAAATTCCAGTGTGTTTGGTCAATTGAGAATATTTTATTGCAAACTGTTCATTCACTATTTAAAGAATTTAAACGTTATTTTCTGATTGATCGAAATACACCTGGAAGGACTTAAACTCAATGAATGAAAATATATTCATTAACTGAGTTTACTATAAACATAAGTTACTAAAAATACTATAAAATAAAAGAGATATATCAACTTTTACAGTAAATATTATATTGTTTAATATCTATAAACTAACATTACGGTATTTTATGTTTTATAATATTACATATAATACCTTTCGTTAAAGATTCATAAGTTTGTAAGATTTAGTAATTAATTTTACGTAAAATTATCTACACAGCAACATTATACGAGATTTTAGTGAGTTTCTTACGAGTAAAACTGTAAATTTTTAATCTACAATAATTTGTAAGTGATCCTAATAATTTATATTTACAAGGCAAAATGTATATGTGGGATCTTAATACATTGATGTATCATTTCTATTCTTCTGTATTAAACATAAATAAAGAAAATTAATTTTCATGGTACAGTTTCAAAAGTAAGATTTTGTATTTCATGATTGTTTAAGATCTGACTTAAACAAACATTTGTATCTTTAGAAAATAAAGAAATTAAAAAGAATTTTTTTTTATTTTAAAACATTGAATTAATTTAATTTTTTTACGCAAGTTATGATACTTTAAATTCAACAAAATTTTTTTTTGTGTTTTTAACGATTTTGAAATAGATTAACAAACCACATAAATATTAAAATAATATTTTTAAAATATTACTATCTGGGAAAACAGTAACTTATTAGTTAAAAGTAATAACTACATAATTGTTTCAATCGTTTTCGCAGTTTCCAACCAGTAGCACTCAATTTGTAAAAGAAATATGAAAATTATTATACCACCTTTATGTCAGAAAACAAAAAACAAACAAATGTTTTACCATGCTTTAAAAATGGTGCGTGCCCGACTTATTATCATAACTTTTATAGCACAGCGTGCTTATTTTTCATATTAATTTTAATATTTTAAACAACATGTAAAATTAATAAAACACATAATATTTAAAAACATTACACACAATTTTCAAAAACCTTATTATAATATTTACACATGCTCAATAACTTTGACAAATTTATACGAGTTCTATCACAACAAATTACTGTAGTTTTATAAGAGTATTATTTACCAGTGAAGACATTTTAGAAGCCTTTAGTGGTTTCATCAACTGAAACTGCACGATAAATAAAACCCTAAAAGCAACGAGCTTTTTACGAAAAAATAAAATTACTTTTATTTATTAAATAAGCTCAGTATTTTTCCAAGCTTTTTTAAAATAAATACTGACAAGTATAAAATATATATAAATTATATTTCTTAACATTATAATTTTTCATTCTAAAACTATCCATGAGTTATGTATTTAGTGACAGTAGGTAATAAATAAAAAAATTACTTATATCCGGCAATTTTTCGGAATTTAAACGTATGTTTAACCTACATAAAAAATACTGACAAAAAATTAACTATCTTGCAAAAATATTTTTAAAATTAAGAAAATTAAATGGCAGTTTAATGCAGGCGAAAATGTTCAAAGTATAAAGTTAGAACTTTGCAATACAGTTGATAAATTGGTTTCCTTTATAATGTGATTATTTTTATAAAATTTAATAAAATCTCTCTTTCCATATATATTTGATAAATATTCTTTTTAGTATATAGCAAATTATTTTGGCATATTGTAGTTATACTTTTGGCAGATATTTTGCTATGGTTTTAATTATACCATAACTGATCCAATCATATTTTTTCTGTTTATAAATTACAGTTGTGTTATAATATGACACTATGACACAATTTACAGTTTCTGTAGAGAAACCAAAAGAATTTTCAAAAAAAAATTGCAACAGTAAAAAAATTAAAGATGAATTGATGAATTTAATAATACCAAAATAAGAAAATATAATATTACTTTTATTTGAAAAATCGCCTGTAATACGTCACTAGACTGTAGACAGTAAAGATATACCACAAATATATACTAAAGAACATGTAGCAATGCATAGAAATAGAAAGAAAACTTACATACCTTGTCAACTGAGATTCCACGTCTTTCACCATTTGATGTTCAACCAAGGGTCTTAGAAGTGGGATTGAAAAGTTGTTGAATCTGAAAATTGATATGATATTTTCTGTAACGTATATATCTAAACATACGATTGGTTTAATATAAAATTAATATTCTTTAATATTCTATAATATTAAAGTTCTTTTACTCAGAACAAGTTTGTGTCAGTAATCGTATTAATTTTTCAATTCAGCTACTATGTCTGTATTTAATAATTATATAGTTGATAAATGCAACTGTGACGAAAATAACTAAAACAAAATATCCTAACATGCCCCCCTCCCAAAAAATAAAAATAAAAATACATCTAGAATATAAGCGAAAAAGATGTTTAAATACTGAAATGTAAAAAAATATTTGAAAAATATATAAATATAATTTTTATATTAAACTTGTCGAAGTATTTTGCATGAACTGTAAGAAAAGCGCGTATATAATTATACACACATGTTTAAAAATGTACATGTTCATCTCATAAAAGAATACGTATAACTTGCAAGTTTCTTTGCCACTCACACTTCGATTACACAACGTAAAATGCAGGTGAGACCAAGCAGTATGCATAAATCAGATGAGACAATGGATTAGATTTCGTGAATTACTGGAGAATATTGAACCAAAAATGTCGAGCCTTGGAGATTGAATAAGGGATATTTATTTTTATGGCACCGCGCGTGGTTATGCGTACGCCTTGAAATTTCATAACAATCGCGCGTTATTTATGACGAAGTAACTCGCATTCAACGTTGAAAAATGCGGTGCGAACTTATATTGTACAAGGTAGGTCGGAACGTATGGCAATGAACGCAACGACAGTATGAAAAGCAATACTACAGGAAAGTGTACGAAAAGCAATATCAAAGAGATTGAACATTATTCTTCGGAACGTGTATTATGATATGAGTATTACGAAAACAGATTATTGTTCCACTTTGCAAAACGAATGAAAAATGTGATAAAATATTCATTTTGATGATCCACGTACGAACGTCTCCTATTTGGCGTCTAAATAAAAGTAAAATACAAATATACGTGATTCCAAGACAGCATAAAAATGCTGTACGATTAAAGGCAAATTATTTGGGCGTTAATTTGCACATTAATTAATGTGCAATTGTCAAAAATATAATTTCCGATACTTGAATTTAAATGAAGTATTCAATTCAACAAAGATTATAACGGCATTTTTATAATGATTATACTCAGTGTATAGAAATTGCAATCATTGAGTATCTCTCTACCAGGATTGACGTGGTTTCCATATAACTAAATATTATAAGAGGATTCATTTCAGTGGCCGAAAGAAAGGGTACTGGAATGCTATGTTTAGAACAACAGTTAAATCCTTCATTTTATAAATACAATAATAAAAATATACCTGTAAATTGCCTACCACTATCTCCTACTATATGTTATTTCCTACTCGATCAATGCAGAAATAAGAGAAAATAATACGAGTTACAATCAGTTAGGTAAAAAACTGAACTGTTATTTAAAAGCATTTCCAATTAAATTCATCGTCCTGAAAAAGCGGAATACCACAAAATTAACAAACTCACTATAAATACAAGATGAACTATGTATACAAATTACCGGGTGTGCTGTGAAATGTTATACAAATCAATGTACTTTTACGACAATAAAATGAACAAATAAAATTATACATCTAGAAACACTTATATATAGGACAAAAAAACAGAGCAGAATTCAAGACGCTCTGGAAAGTCTAGGGTCTTAAGTACTTCTAAGTTTTTTTTCAACGAAAATATTAAAATGCTACATAAAGTTGTCATTTGTTTGTCAGTCATTCACGTTTGTAACGAACCACTTAATTTTGTATTATTTACCTTACGCAGTGCAGTTTCTTGGATTTTAATTAATTGCTACACACATGCAATAATCGTTTAAGAAAAATGCTTTATTCTGTATCAATTTACTTGTATAAAGTTTAAATAAATATACACACTAGACAATCAAGTTTAAATAAATGCTACATACATTTGTATATAGATATGCAGTGTAATTTGCAATCAGATTATTACATGTGTTTTCTAATTCGTGTTTATGAAACATTTGTGCGGGAAATTATTCAGTGGCCTTTAAAATTTAATTAGGTCTTTATCACTGAAACATAAAATTTAAAATTATTTCCAATTCCGATTTATACATAAACATGATACTTTTTTTAAAATCACTTTACAATAAATAATTGAAAGGGAAGCTACAACTGTTATTCACTAAATTATCATAACGACGGTTACTTCAAAGTTGAAAAATGTTGCAGGGAAATTAAAATAAAAATTAAAATAAACTCGTTAAATATTTTAAATTAACTCGAGCTGCTTGAAAATAAATAGTTTAAAAGTGTACGAAGTACTTTAAAGCAATCAATTCAGAATATCTGTAATTTACGCGTGTTTGCATCCGATATTGAAACATATGGTACTGAAAATCAATTATAGCTTGATCGTTATTAAATAAGATTAGATATTACAGTTGTTTTACTTATAACAGATTTCGTTGTGTTTAGTTGACAACATACATATTTCGGTTTTGCATTGCCCACGTCGAGAGGAAAAATTTTTTTACATTTTCCGTTTTCATTTTGAAAGTTTGATGCATAACTGTTTTATTACATGCGTACTGCACATAAGATATTTCAAAGAACACTGAAAAACTGACTAAACATATTCTCATTAAATAAGTATTACATTTATGCAACCTGACGAATTAGAATTAGAAAATATTAAATTCTAATATCCATGAGAAAACTGTTGTTTGTATCTGTTTGAACTATTATAAAAATTAATTTTGATTTCCTTTTACTCATAAATAATTTTAATTTAAATACATAAATATCATATTCTAATAAACTATAAATAAATAAATTAATATATGTTATACTCTAATAAACAAGTGGCGTTTCAATTTTCTTGTTACAAATAAAGTATTCATTATATGAATTATATTCATTTGGTCTTGGACAAACGACGCTTTAATTTTTTAAATGAAAAATCATTTTTCGATTATTGCCGTACTTTTCGCATTCTCTGAAGAACAACAAAAAAGACAACCTTATAATTATGCATTTTCCTTTAAACAATTAATATTTTATCGATTTCAGAGTTCAATTTCATAAGCGGCTTTCTGAATCTTTAACACTCAAAAAATAGCATTGCATAACTAAACACATGGAAAATTTAATTTCTCACACACAAACACTAATCGTAGATTTATAAAACGTACATTAGAAAAACGTACGTATGCTTCTGTCATTGTACCAAAGACATTTACATAGTGTGGCAATAGTCGGGATACAGTCGAGTATCTCAAGAATGGTACTTGTTCATTTAGGGACGAATGGTCGCAAGTTTTAACGAGTGCGATAATCATACAAGTTAAGGATCCAGACTACAGTTCTCTAATGGAAACAAAGTGTGTTTAATGCGAATGCGAAAAAGAAACTTCTTTCGTACTTAATAAGTGAGAAAGAGCGATCAAATTGAAGTTGGTTAAAATGGAAAACACAAAAATGAAAAGTAAATAGAATGAGAGGTGTAATGAAATTAGTGTGAAAGCGCACAAGCCAGAGACGAGTAAGTGCCCGTCGTCGCTTCAAACTGAAAATCGGTTACGAGTTCCTGCAGTTTCAATTTCTCTGTAACACGTGTTATTTTTCTTTTAAGAACAGTGATGACTGTGATTATATGAATACGGTATAACTAGTCGTTATTTTAGTTACGTGTTATAATATTAATGTAACATGACATTACACTAAATCGAAGCTTGTAACGAAAGTTTCCAACTTCGGATTCTGTTATGAGGAAACACGCTTAAAAGAAGAGAACAATTTTATTGTAACTTTAATCAATCACACGGACATTTTTACCAAACTGCAATTTTTTCACCTATTATAATTTCATTCGCTAGTTACATTTTAAGTTAGAAACTTTCCTCGAACGCGTTTGTGACAACATTATTGCTATACCTAACATTAAAGTCAGCATAAATATAAAAATATTCGTATAATACTCTGGAGTTTTTATTAAAAACACTTATATATTTATTTTCGTTGCTTTATTGCTGATAAAAGTATGCCCTTGAATAGCTACCCTTATACCTCAATTACATGCTTCTTTAATAAAAATTAAATAAATAGACCAATTTAAATCCATTGAACGCATTAAATAAAAAGAAGCATAGAAAATATTATTGTCGTTTTAGTTTTCGGCATTTAAATCATAAGTATATAAAACCCCTTTATAGTTCTGTGTATATATAAAATAAAACCAAGTGTTGGTAATTCGATGTATTAAAATCAAGAAACTCTGAATGTGTCGTCTAATTAAATTAAAATTTATATATAGCTAATGAAAATTGCACTCTTTATATTCCAATTAAAGCTTGGTATATTGTCTTGAATATATAAATTCAATAATAAAGCAGCATATTTATTTCAAATAATAATCAATTATTTTTTTATTTTTAAATAACTGTGTTGTTGTGCGTCAAATTTATACATTTAAGAATATATAAAAGCAGGCAAATATTATTTCATTTTTGTTTACCTTTTATCAATGGATTGAGATATTATTTTCAATTTATTTAGTGTTCACTCTGAAAAACAATCCAATTATTTGATAATAATGTTTCAGTTAAACGAGCAATAAAATGTTTATTAATGTTCATTGAATAATTCATTTTTTTTATTCCGATGAAATAGCATAAACTGATGTCAAAAGACGGTGATAAAATGTGTATACTTTGTATGTTGCAACTTCTAACGTAACCTCTGATATAATCTTTAACAGGAAAAAAAATCTAAAAACTTTATCAGCATTTGAAGATGATAAACAGAAGTGCTCTTACTGAATAAACCTGTTGGTCTTTATACAGTGTATTAAAATTTATAGACAGATGAACTTTTCAGCAATGCTTCATAAAAATATTCATTTTTTTTACACCAATTACTAACAGCTGATATTAAATAATTTTACAGATGAATGATGAAATGTTTAATAAAAATGCATTCTGCAATAATAAATTACTTTTTTAACGCCGAATTATAATTATACATATAAACATTATTATAAAAAATTAGCATACATATATATGTGTGTGTGTGCTAATTTTTTTCTTATCATTGTTTTATTTTTAGATCATATTTAAATATTTAGAAAAATATAAGCGTCAGTGTTCTCTGGTTTAAGAAATCCCGGCAGTACTGTCGTATCACGCTGCTGATATACGAAGAATTCTTACTACGAAGAATCACAAGGAACTCTACAGTCATTGAACAGATTCTCAGATTCTTTTCACATACAGCTTGCGACAATACTTCGTTCATATTGACGAGCCGGCATTACCGGTTAGAAGTTTCGACACACAAAGTTTCGATTCGCCTTCGCCACTCTGAAGATTTTCACGTCATATTTTTAGCCCAGTTGTCTTCCTCCTAACAATAATATTAATCTTGGCCGTTATGGCGAACTTAATTATATAAATGTTTTCAATTTCTTTATTCCAGAAAGCGATATCCGATTTCGCTGCTAAATATCGAGTATTTAATATCACAAAATTCCAAACAGTTCATCATTTTCTATTTTCGACAACGTATTTCATATATAACGGAGAATAGAAAAGAATGGAATTTTCATTAAAAACCATGACATTATTGAAGATGATAACGAACGACTTTGAAAGCTGCGTTGTGATTGTAAATGTATGCTGCACATTACGGGCAAACTTTTAAAATATAAACGAGAATATCTGATGGTTGCTTTTTGTCGGTAGTAGATTGTTCTTAATATTGTCTGGTGTTAAGTACCATATTGAAATTACCTCACTAGTTTAAACTATTAATGAAATCACCTTAATATTTTAAAAAATCTTTATAATCTGACAATTTGTCAATTTAATAAGGCAAACGTTGACGTTTCTGAAAACCTCTCTCCTTTTGCGATCATTTTCACATGATCGCAGACAATCTTATTAATATGTTATAGTCTATTTTGACTTTTATCGATTAATAATTTTATCGAGCTAGAAAATATTACACTTCGTATCCAATCAAAAAAGAATATAAAAACCCATTCTATAACTGTAGATATCTATGTGGAATAACTACATGTACAAACCCCTACCATATATTATATATAATATATTGTATATCGTATAACACAGCATAAAAAGATACCATTAAAAATCGCACGTGGAAAAAGAAACTCTTAATAATCATAACCACATAGATCATACATGTTGTGAAGATACTTCATATCTAAAATACACCCTAAGAATAAATATTTTCGGATGAGGACTGCGATTTTGTTGGTGTTACCCGATAAATTTTTCGAGTTCTATTAACCTGATCCTAGTTGGCTAGAAATATGTCACTTGTTTTTATTACTATTATTCTTATCATACAGGCTTTATCTGAATTAATACATTTTTTTCTCTCCATCTCATTTTTATTTCATTTTTACTTTTCATTTCCATTTTTGTATTCTTCCGTATTTTAATTTTTTTTCCTATTTGATTTCTGCGTAATATTTTTGTGATCACTCATAACCTAAAAGGTAAAATTGTTTTCATAAATATAGTGACATTTATAAAAACATCGACCGTATACATTTACGAACACACATGCCATTCAGAATATTCAATATACTACACAAATTTATTCATAAAACACGCTCACCATTACAGTGCACCTCGAAACCGACAAATAAGACAGAACAACCTTCCCACGACCATCTGAAGAATAAAATTCTATTCAATGTTAGTTCGCGAAAACGAAGGCACCAGTGTTCTTGCGAACGTATTCTAGGTAGAAAATGCTATAGTAGTGAATTCACTACCAGGTACACACACAGATATATATAACTATATGTTTACAATAACCTTAATATCAAAATACCCAGTAGCATCATTTCATTGATCACCTGTAACCTTCATTTTGCAAGAATCCTGTAGTTTCTTTATATGGAAAGGTTCAAACGAGTGAGAAAAATGACCTAGTATCCAAATAGCGAATGGAGGATCTGTAGCATCAACTCACTACTAATTGATCACCCAATTGCCTCCCCTCGATGTAGTGAATTCCTTCCAACCTATCCAGATCGATGATCAACGATCGATCTAGAAAATCCTACTCCTTTCTAACTGATCCCATTGGTATGTCTATATCACTTTGAGCACTGCTCTCTTCGGTAGCGGTATACTATATCGGATCTAATAAGAACAATATTATCACCGACCCCTTTCAGTACCGGCCATTTCTCAATTCTTTCATCTCCAATAATTCCTTACTAAACTTGACTATTCTCTGTTCCTAGGATTTGAATGATTTCTTGCTTCAAATTTCCAATCAGTCATATTTCATACAGACTCTCTTTCATGAAAACAGGAAGCCATTCTTTGAAACTAGAGCAGTCTATTGCTGTGATTCCTAGCATTCCGCCTAAATCATTACAAGGTCACTAATCAAGTATTGTCTGTTTTACCGACCTCCGACATTTTCCACCATTTTTCACGTTCGCAACATTGACTCCTGTACTGGGTTGTAAACTCGTCAAACGTCAAATATAAAGGACCAAAGTAAATGAAGGTCATCACATTCATGGTGACTGTTGTATTATCCTCGAGTAAATCCATAGATCAGATCACTTGTTATAGTCGTATGCAATTACTGCGAGGCATTTTTCTTTCTGACTGTGTCATGCGCTCAAGTATATTAGCGAACAGCGCAAAGCAATAAAATTATGTGTTGATCTCTATCATACCATGTTCACTTATCTTGGATGCAAAACTAGTCTGAAGATCAGGATACGGAAGTGGATGTTCGTTATTTAATTAAACAATTGTCTTTTCTGTTTGCATTGTTTATTGTCTGTTGATAAGTTCAAACATAAATCGTAGAATGAACCGTCATCGGGTAAGTCTTGTAATAAATATTATATATTTATTTTTTTTATTTTTGATTCTTAAATACATGTATTTAAGTCAGATGTTATAATGAATAATGCAAATAGAAGTGGTAATTTTTCAATTAAACAAGGAACGTTCAATTTATAATGATTACATTGCTCAAGGTAAGATTCATTCTATTTTTTCCTATATTCATTTCCTAAATTCATCCTATGTTTCTTGAAATTTACATGCTTGTGTTATATACACAATGATAAATTAATCTTCGCTATTTATTGTTAATAATGAAGAATATCTATTGCCACAGAAGAATTTTGGAGATCGTTAACAGAATCAGAAAAATTTGCAGCTCCTATTCCGATTGGTACCAAAATCTTTCAGAAATATTCTACACCAGAATCTGACCTAAATTTTCAAGAGAAAAGCTTACTACCCGATTTAAGAAAGAATATGCAATATTCAAACTGAAAACGGAAGATCTATTTCAAAGTTATACATGGATGGCATACTTCAATAATCTGTCCTAAACATTTACGAAAATTTTGTACAACGAATTATTGAGGATTATTAAACCAGTTTAGTGAGATATATATACAATAATTTCACAACTCGGTAAATTCAATAATAATTTACAGCAGACCAATCACAAGGAATTGTACACTTCTGGTAAAAAACCTTAAATATATCTTCACGGCTATCTTTTTCTGCATGTTAATCGAAAATGTGCAGTTAAAATATACAAGAATGTTGATTTGAATGAACTCATTGATAAAAACATTATTAAATGTCTAGACGCTGAAGTCCTCTTGCTGCAGTTCATGTTGCTACAGTAAATGAAATATAATCATTCTTCTTCATGTGCTGTACTACGAACGATTACAATTTTTTACATAATACATAACAAATATACAAATTTGAACGTGAATTTCTAGCACTCTACGTTATACGTATTTTGCTCTCCCAATGATACTTATTATAATGATATTAACACCACAATTGTATTGCGGGTTTTATCAATTATTATCCTGCATTCTTATCATTGCAAATTTTTGTTTCAATTTTATTCAACATTATTTTAAGCAAGACTCTGAAATGAGTTAAGCTGTTACAACCAACTAGAATTGGTTAAATTTAACGAAATTGAACAGATTTATTTTGTAACTGATATAACAATAATGATATCACTAGCAATTATCCTACAATAATATGTTATTTGTACGTGTGTGAATAAGACCACATGGACCCTTATGTATTAAATTTTATAGTCTACACTAAACCATACGGTACTGTGTGGTGCCAGATGTAATAAACAAGAAAACTATCAAATATTATCGGTATTTTGATGCTATGTTTTGTGTAGTGCAAAACAATTAATAGCGCGATTAACTATAAAATCATCGGTAAATGATCACTATCTTAAATACGCTTATAATTCAATGGTCAAAGAGCAATCTTTACCAATACGAACTATAAGAATATGAAATACATTTTTTTTTACTTTACAGTTATTAAAACCATAATATAAATTTATTTCATAATTTTAACAGTAAATTACGTTCAAATAAAACTATAAATACACTACTTTTAAAGGGAAACATTCTGTTTAGTGGTATTATGGATATGTTGTAATAAAATATTGTATTATTCAAATCCAACCGATTTTACCCAAATAATGTAATAAATAATTATGTACAAATAAATATACCAAAAATTACATATGAGTTATAGTGTACGAAAAATGAATTAACTTAATAATTAATATACTGTGATATTTCCAGAGTACGATAAACGACAAATATAATTAAATAAATAGTTATGTACATGCAGTTGAATAGCATTTGAGTAAATATTTATAAATTCATGATCTAGGATTAAATATTTATAAGTCAACTTTATATGAAACATCACATGCAGATAAAATAATAAATTTCTTGGTATTGTAATTAAATTTGCACTTTAATTAAATGCATGCAATACTTTAATAAACGAATTAATTAGTAATATTCAACTGTTAAAATAATACAATTTAAATACAATTTGTATTTAATTTGTAACATTTCCGTTAAATTTAGTTGTTTTTAGTAATTTCATCCTCAGCAATCCTTCTTATAAATGCCCCATCTAATGTATATTTTAATGCATATTATGTAACAAATATTATATTCCTAAAATATGTATGTTTCATCATACATATGAAAATATACATATAATACATATAATAAAACCATACATTTCATGTTAATCATGTTAAAAATTAAATATATTAAAAATAAAATAAATTGGTTATTACATGCACACAAACATTAGCGATGTAAATGATAGAAGTTTATACACACTGGGTTGTAATTTTTTTTGTAATTATAAAACGTACCCGAACGCACAAAAATATACTTCATAAATATACATGAAATATATTTTATATTTTCAAGAAATACTTGCAGAAAAAATCTCTGATAATTAATACACGCCTTGCAAATATTTATGTGAATATATGTATAAAGCATATATAACATTATTGAAAAAATAAAACATATTTGTTATGCTTTTTAAATAATTTATATCATTTCAATTTAATTTGAAAACATATTTAAAATAAGTATTTAATTTTAATTAACAAGAATTTAAATCACTTTTTTTACCGTTTTGGTAGCACTGCTAAAACTTTTCATGTATCATAATAATTGTAGATTTTTAATATAGGACGGCATCTTCCTTGAAGTTGACTGCACAAATTGGTCAGTTTAGGTTATACATTGCGGAAGTAGACTCAACAAACAAAAGTAGACGTAATAATAATTTACAGATTTGTAGGAGACAATTTGAATTGGTGTTTTATTGAATTTTTTGTCAAATGTTAGCTTTATTTCAATTTTAATAGATAAGAAATATTTCTCAAAATATATAAACTATATAAATTATATTTTAAATATAAATTATATATTTTAAGTTACATATAATATTATATTTTATGTATAAATTATATTTCTTATTTAAAAATTATATATTCAAATATGCTATTTTAATTTTAATTTAAATTGCAATAAAAAACTCCTAATACACATAATTAAAAATTAACCAAATTGTTCGTTTTGAATGAAATATACCGTATATTTAAATGAAAAATATAATTTATAAGTTTGTACATTTTAAACAAATATTTGTTATCTATTAAATTTTAACATTAAAATTAAAATACAAATTCTGATTGAGATAAAAGCAACATTTAACAAAAAACTTAATAAAATATAAATTCAAATGGCCCGCTACAAATCTGTAAATTATGATTTCATCTGTGTTTTGTTTAGTGACCCTACTTCCGTAATATATGACCTAATCTGACAGTTGACGCGGCCAACTTCAAGCAAGGTACCCTAGGCTAAACACTATCCCATAATCACACATATATAAACATGTTTTGAGCATACAGTAACGATATACCATCATTGTAAACATAATCGAAATAATTAGTTTCAAAGCTGTATAAAATGCATCAAAAATATTGCATTTTGGAAAAACTAGAATTGAGAAATCCAAATTCATTTTAGATTTTTCCAAACTGTTTCAAACTTCTCCAGACTGCATAAAAACTTTTCTAAACTTCTTTTGGAATTTTCGAACTACTTTTAAACTTGTTGCAAACCTTTTCAAACTTTTTTGACGATTAAATATGGTGTAGTATGATTTGAGCTCAAAATGCCACACGCACAACTGCGACTTTTTATTCACTCGGATGAATTGGCATGTTTATACACGCAAAATTAATCTTTTCGAGAAATGTATATATTGTATATAAACCAGTAAAACATACAAATTAAGTATTACACAAAGTACTGATTAAGAAAAAAAAACTTTCTGTACATTTAACAGGAGTTAGAAATAACTGAAAAAATTTGGGAATATTTAATCAGTTTGAAATGTTTCAATTTCATTTATTTCCCATCAGTATGAAACCAATTGCAGACTAGTGACTTCTTCTCAAAAATACAAGTACATTGTATTTAAAAAGGTATCCGAAATTCATCATTTGAAAGATGACGTAAAAGATAACGTCCCAATTCCTTTTCAATAAGTCTTTACTATTGTACCGAGTTACCACATGAAATCTGAGCGCTGTCTATCTCGCTCAGTATATTAACAGTATCTAATTCATCATAATTTTAAGTATTTCACAGATTTTTAGTGGAAATATTAAATTAAATTTTGTCTTTTAAATGCAATGTGTGCTGAATCGCTACGTATTGTAGAGGATTTCTTGAGAAATGCGTGTATCAAATATACAGACATATGAATGATATAAAGCATCTAAAAAGAGATTAAAAGCAAGTATTCCAGAATTTTAACGTCTACAACGACGGAAGCATCGACAAAATCAAGAAGCTGGTGTCGAAAAATCGTTGTGTAAATTTTACAAAGTTGGCTCAAGAGGTGAGCATATCTTTCAGCTTCATTCATAACATTATTACTGATATTTTAGCAATGAAATGCATCGCCGCACAACTGCTTCCGAAAGTATTCAATTTCATACTCTCGTTGTGCATAGTTTTTTGACCAAGAACTCAACAAATTTAATCAATCAAGTACAGAACTTGCCTAATGTGACTTTAAAACCATTTCCTGTTCCTAGAGCTAAAATTACCACTTCCAGGACGGTGTTTTGAGTCAACTGAGGCCATA
>JABFOX010000551.1:0-16179 GCA_022817665.1 Axea sp. ZL-2020
AAACTATAAATATGAAAATTAAACAATGGACAAATCCATGGATATTCTACATAAAATCTTAAAAAATTAAAATTCACAAGATTATCGTTTGCAAAGAAATCTAAAAACCGATTGACAGTTTATAATACTAAAAGAATAAAAAAGATTATTTTCAACAGATGCTTTAAATCCCCGTTTCCATCTCGAAATTCTAGAGTCCTGCGCCTAAGCTAAACTGTCATTTAATTTTTATAGTCTTAACTTGCGTGTCGAATAACGGTTGATAATCGAAAAAAAATTACTTTGATATTAAAAAAAAAGTGATTCGACCTGTGGTTACTGTTGTAACTGTGGCTTATAGGCTGAACCACAATGCATTTTTAAATGTGAGAAAGGTATGAATACAAATGAAATAACAACACTCAATATAAATTCAATATTTTTACATTAATGGCTTCCAGAAGATAGTCTTAGTTTTATCATTTTAATTTAAATAAGTTATTTACAAACTGGACGTTTAATTTAAAATAATTTGATTTCTGAAAATGTTTGAAAATTAAGTTAACTTTTTAAAAATATTATTATATTATAAATTACAAAATCGAAAGAATCGAAGGAAGGAAAAGGAAATAGCATATTTAATGCTGTTCTAAGTCCTTACTGCAAATCTGAATCACCTTGTTATTTATACCCAGAATGGTTAAAATTTCATTGTAAGTCGTATGATTTAATGGAGACTTGTTATAAGCAATTCATAACAATTATCTGATATTGTTCATTAAGTTCATTTTTTCAGTCTTCAATTATCTAAGAATAAAGATATCCATTGTCATGACTATCCAAGCCATGAGATATGTTTAGGGATATTAACCCTTTCGCTACGGCGTGCTTGTGACAAAATATGATCACTGTGAACGGAGCGCATTACAGACTAGCTCACACTGAGTTACGGAATACTACGAAGTAATTAGAAGTCGGTTCCTGTTCTCTAAATTTTACAATGATATTTACAAAAGTATCTCACATAAAAAATATGAAACAAAAGTATATGTGGTATGAACGTATATATACGCTCTTCGTATCAGAGCGCCCACTTTTCCAGAGCGTATATATGTTCGTATGCTCTTCGTATATGAATGTTCATTCTTCGAGGGCGTGTATATACGTTCTTCGGAACGAAAGGATTAATGGAACGAAACTCTAATTTTTTTCAACAGTATATTTTTAATTATAATATTTTGTTTTTAATATTTGAGATAACATGAGCTAGTAGTATGATATTGAACCTCCAAAAGATCGCGGTATGCAAGGTTATGTATTATAATCAATTGAAATTTAATAAAATACAAGTTTTACACATTCTTTCTGCCAATATAAAAATTTTGTTTTTAAATTTACGGCACTTATGAATTCTTATCATTTCCGAGAGAAAAAAAAAAATAAATAAAAAAGAAAACAATTTTAATTAAAAATAGAAATAGAACATTTTACGATTTTCGATTAAGATTCCACAGAATTTTGTAATGCTATATATAATATCACATGATTAAAGTAATGTATAATCAATTATTTTCTAAACAACAGTGAAATACAGATCAATAAATTTTATGAAGAATGCGTAGTAATTATTTGTGTTTTTAATTTTCTTCGTAAATACAATTCATTACATCATAATTTGTGCTTTTTACTCGTAATTATTTTTCTTATTATATTTTTTTATACACGAAACAGTATATTTTATCGAATTATTATTTAAATTGTAATTTCAAAATTATCACAATTTTACTGTTCACTATTATATTTTAAGCTTAATTAAATAAATAAATATATACATCTGATATATAATTTTATATTAAATTATATCAGTAGATTAATTAAGGAAAACTTTTATATTTTAAAAACTTCTTCATTGGAGGATATGTAGTATGTACAATATTAAAATAGTTGTATAATATTTTCTGAATTTAATCAATTTTACTTAATATGATTATTAATATCATTATGAAATAACAGTCGTGTTAATATTTTTATTCAATGACTAAAAAAATCGATTTTTTGAATAACAAGATTTTCTGTTTTAAATATGTGAATAGTCTCATTTTTTATTGTTTCTTGTACAAAGAATGAGGAGAAATTATAAGAACTCTGAAATTTCATTTTTTAGTTTCCTTTGATTAAGGTTCAATTAATAGTTATATAGAGAAATCTTATTAAATTTGATCAGAACAAGTCCAGAATCTGTGCTAAGTATTGTAAAGAAACTTACTTAAATTATTTTTTTTTTAATTTAATCTTAATCAGAAAGATAAGTTTGTCGACAAATATACTACCATATATTTATATTAATTTTATACTTCAAAGACGTAAAAAATTGTTAAAATTACAAGTTCTACCCCAAGGATTTCTTAAACAGTTTTTCATGTTTGCAGTATTCCAAAGAAATGTAATAATATTTCTTATAACTTAGTTACGGATCTTCATGGAAACGCTATTTTGCATTAAATACAAATGAAAATACGGTGTAAATTGAAATTAATATCACACGTGACTTATTATATTAGTCCTTGAGCAAGTCTTCGGCAAGAGTGTGACAGAATTCAGCTATGCAATTAGATTGTGAAATGATCTTGACGAGAATCCTGATTCGGATTAAATTACTTCACATGATTGAATTGAGTTCTTGAGCTTATTTTATTAAGAATTTTTATTTATAATGCTCGTACCATAAAATACGAATCAGAAGCTGATAAGCAAAGTCATTTATGAGGATTTAATATAATCATTCATAGTCTTAAATCACGTAAAATTGTTTTAACACTATATAAAGATAAGCCTTGCTTTTCTAAAAAATGTCATGTTGTGTTATTTTAATAACGAATTTAATTAGAAGAATTAGCAACGAATAAACCTTAACTAATTCAATTTTATTTAATATCCTCTCCTAAACTGATAAATGGTGGCATGTGCTCATCAATTCTGATCAAATAATAATACAAATAATTGCAAGTTATACCTACAATTGGTACACCAAAACAAAAGCTGAATAAATTAGTTTAATAAAAAAAGAAAGAAGCAGGACTCGTGCTATTAATTTATGTAGTTCTGTACACAATCAGAATTTTGTCATCTAACATTATTAAAAATCTGTATAAAATTATACCAGTTGTCAATGGTAATTTTTCATAAGAAGTGTAATTTTAACATTGAATTTGTATTTCAATGAAAAGTTTGTAATGAAAAATGATTAACATTGAAGTATATATTTATGGTTTTAAATCACGATGAAATGATTATTAACAAAATGATTGTAAGGTAAATTAAATTAAGTCACGAATGTGTAACACTTAAGAATGAGAAATAGTTAGTGAGTAGACAAAATTATTTCTACATTAGATATCCCATTTAAAATATGTACTAAGAAATACTACAGTTTTATTAAGATTCTGTTTGAGTTTAATGCTTAAATAATAGCAATATTGTTACAAATTCTTCAACTTTCATTATCTTTTATTGGTCTTATATTAATTTATTTTATTCGATTAAAAAAATCTTATACAATAAATACTATCAAGTTTACTTTTTATAGATATTCATTACAATTATAAATTACGATTGAGTTTTTACCCGACGAAAAAATGTATCATTTTATCATACTTCGTATAATTTGTGAAAAGGCACGCTCAGTGTTATAATATTATTATAATACTAAGTCATATCAGACTTTATAGTCAAATAAATGTGAAAAGTGATTCATATTTTATTCATACGTCCACCATATAAAATACTATCATATTTTATAGCAATAAGATCGTAAGAAATTTCACACAAGTATGAAGATCTGCATTTCTACCGGACTAATTATTTAGCGCAGTTTCCACACTTTTCACCCATAAATATGAAATTTGTTAATGGAAAATAAACCTTACGGCCTAATCGTAGTACTGAAGATTTTACTTTCCAGTTTTCAACTTTAGTCCCTCAACTTCACTAGTTTTTAATAATAAATATATAAGCTTCTTGAGAAAAATTCAAATTTTACTCTACTGTTCAAGAAGTTTTTTTATCATACATTACAAGACAGTGTGGATGAGAAGTTTGAAATCAGGAACAGAAAGTAACGAGTCACTAGCATAAATATGCTTTAAAAATTTCTTGTTCTTTATCGCCCAGCACTTTTCATATTTATGGGTAAAAGCGTAGCAATTGTACGGTATATATTAAGTTTGATAGAAGTTTAAAGTTTCGCAATCGTGTCAATTTCTTTGTCTTATTATCAACATACAAATCCTATTTTATTTACGATTGAAAAAGTACAGATTTTAATATGCTCAGTGCACGATATGAGTACAGATTGCATAATAAATACTTTTGCCATGCTGTTGACAGTACTGTTGTCTAACTATTCCTTTACATTTATCACACGAACGTCGTATAATTGTCATGTCTTTGCTGAAGATAATTTTTTTCACGCAGAGTATATGTAATATTAATATTATTAATAATAATTATATAATAACACACAGAAAATTATAAATCAAACTATTTAAAAATATCATTCAACTACGCACAGATGAGAAATTTAACAGATGACTTTTTTTATTAGTGATCTTTTTTTATACTAAAATAATGTTGATTAACAAATATAAGTATTCAAAGTTAATATTAATTTTTTGTAATAATTTTATTATCATTTGTTAAATTTAACAATGATACATATTTTAAAATGCATAGCAATAAAGTAAATGATAAAAGAAGACAAAATTACAAATCGGATTTAAAATCACCATTATAACTTACGTAATTTTATCTTTTAATATTGTATAATAACAACTATTAAATTCAGATATATTACTAATTTATTTTTCATACACTGCTTGTCATTTTGAATCATTCATAAATTATATAAAATTAGTCAGTTGTTACAAGTAAGTAAAAGATATTCCAGAAGAAGCATGTACGTCGGATTTTATCTGATTTCAGTTAAATGAGGTAATTTTTTGCACATTCTCAGAGGGTTCAGGACCACCTGATTCGCAGTTGAATTGCTAACACACGTTTCCGAGCAAATTGGGTGATTATTTATTTTACAACAGCTATTTACTAGAAACGCGTAACATTTTAAATTTGATTTTTTCCTTTCTTTTTAAGAAATAGATGACAATTAAAAAAAAAAAACAATTATTTTAATAATAATAAAATGTAAAAATGAGTTAATTGTGCTTTTATTTTTGAAAAAAAAAATTTTTTCATTAACGAACACCTGAAGTTTATATTTATAAACGTATACTATTATTGTGTCATATTGACATTAATCTTTGGATGTTTGTGATATTATATATCATATGGTATTTAATTATATATAATAAATCTAGATCTCTATAACATTACAAACGTGTGGTAAATTAACGTTTGTCTTATTTGTAGTTTTTATTTAAGAAGTAAACATTTATGAAGACGTATACCATTTCAGTGAGATTAAAATGGTTTAATCCGCATATTCTACTTTAATGCGGATTCACTCTAACAAAAATGTCAATATTCTGCTGCTTCTAGAAAAAGTCGTTATAACGCTTTCCGTGCATTTACAGCACATTTCTTTGCAGTGTATCATTTCTCTATGTGCGTTTTTAAATTTACTCTATTCTAAACAATATTATTCACAGTCGAACATTGAACATTTTAAGTCATCCTAGTATAAATTTCGTAGCTTAAGATAAACCTTCTTAATACACACATATATATTTTTCGTTTGGAATACACGTTTACTTTAGAAATATTCTATAATTGTTTTCAAATATAAATACTAATTTAAGCTAAATTTCGTTAGATATCTTAATTACATTAAAAATAATTTATTAAAATATAAATATATCAATTGATAATTTATGAAAACATTTTTGTAATTTTTCTTGATGTGTTTAATAAATTTAACGTTAAATTAAATTTGAAATGTTTTACATCTTTCACAAAATGATTCATATGTACTTTTCTGACATTTATAATTATTCACGGTATTCTTCAAGACGATATAAACAATATATTAAGAGAAACTACTTTTCATAATATAACTTTCAAAAAATAATAACGATAATATTATGGAAATACAGCCAAGTAATAAAACATTATTTCCAATAATTACGTTCAACTAATTTTTCTTAAACATAAAACACATAAATATATAATATATCAAATCTGTACATTGTATATACTCTATATTTCTCACCCTGAATGATCGATATAATTTATAATCATTTAATTTAATAGTCATAACACGTAATAATCAAAACATTTTTAAAAATGCTAAAATTTCGAAATTAATTTACTGTTGATCGTATAATCGTCAATAGAAAGATATTCGTTCTTCAAATATAAGTACCTAATTATATACAGTTTCAATATATCTCACTTCGTCAGTTTTATTCCTTTCATCACAACATTATACACATATAAAGTATACAATATGTTAATTCAGAGAGTTACAATATTTATATTTGAGAATGTTTTGATTGTATATAATTGTTTTAGAACTGCTGTTAAAATACGAGGTAATTTAATATTGTAACTTCAGAGATGGTATAATGAGAACATACAATTTACTCAATTCATTATAATGGGTACTGAAAAATTAATTTTTTAAAATTTAACTTAATTAGCGAGGAAAATATATTTATAATTGCAATTCGTATAAAATAATTAATTTTCTATTTAATAAAAATGCTGAGGCACAAATAATGAATTGCTTCACAAATAATAAATTAACCTTTATCACCATTAAATCGAGAGAAAAAATCAATCTTTAGATTCTTAGCCATTTACCTCCGATCTAACAGCGGTAAATGGTAACTTTAAACTATTATAACTTTTGATTAAAGCGGAATTCGAAAGAAGTGATTCAAATAAATTCAACATATTTTGAAACGTAGAATGCAAGTCTGCGACAAAAAATAGAAGTTGCCATTTGAAATTTCAAAGATTCCCCGCTTGAATATATTAAAAGCTTGTTTGGGACGTTTCGTTTGAACGATGCTTCTTATTTTTCCAAATATTTTCAGTTGCCAGTTTAAAATAAATGTCATGTACGGTATTTGCGGCAAGAAAATAATTTGCTTAAGTGTCTTAACAATAGGAATGTTTACGAGTCAGTCGATTAATTTTTTAAACGGGTTTTTGATCTTTCAAGGTCAGAAAAAGTTCTCTTTGTAGAAAATGCCGTGGATTTGCTCCCTTGTGGCAATCCACGCGTCTGATTGGAAATCACAGTAAATCAGCTTGACTGAAATCGCCTCACTCGTTCATTCGTACACGTTCAGGGAAAATCGTAGTCTGAAAGGATCACCGGACGTCCAATCTCGTCTGGTACCAGGGAAATTGGAAGCATCCGAATTGCAAGAGCCTTATTTGAGATAAGTAGAAGCAATAGAATAGAATGCAATGAGTGTAATGCCAGACCAATGGCTTGCTACTACTACAGTCTTTACGTGCACAGGAAGACGTGTGTGAATCCAGACGAATAAATACTAGAAGAAAGTCGTTTTCTTCTTTTCGATCTTTTAAACTGATAAGTGGCTCAAAGTGTCACAAAAACACCTTGTAACAACTTTGGCAAATTAATGATTGAGGTAACTTCAGTTTCATTTACAAACGACAGTGCGTTAGTTTTCTTACTTGACTGATTGAAAATGCAAATTATTTCACTAATTGGTATTAAAACAATCCCCTAGGAAATGCATTCCACAATTCTGAAGTAATTCTTAAGATCCGAGGACAGATCTACTACAGTGCTTACTCCATAACATATTACTTTACTATAATAGATTAAGTCAAATGTTTCATTTTTATGGGGGTAATTATATTAGATTTTATTTTAATTTAATCCATGAAAACATTGAGACTCGTTATCTATTTATATAAAAATCATTTATTTATAACCAAAACTGATCTAATATTAGATTTCATAAAAATTAATTTTAGGACGTAAAACCTGTGGTAAAAAATTAAGTCAATTATATTTCAAAATATATATTAATTATATTTTAAATATGAATTTATATTTTAGATTGTTATGTTAGATTTGTGTACCATTTAGTATTATGTCTAATATAAATTTATATTTTAGAGAATTATAATATGTAGCAGAATGTAACAGATGTAACAATTATTTTTCGCAGGGTTTTAAAGATTATTAGCATAACATTAAAATAATTTAAAATATAGTTCAACGTTTTTGTCCATCAACAAAGTTACGAAATTGATTCAACTAAATTTCATATTTATTAACACATGTTAATGTTTTACTCCTGTTAATCTAAGAATCAACCATTACTTTTGAATAAATGTTAATTAATTCTGAATTTCACTTAAATAAAAAAAATTGTAATATTCCAATGTGTAAATTATAAAAGCCAAATTTAAAGTACGAAAATATGAAAGTTTCAATATGAAAGGTCAAACAGGATCAATGTTTTATCTTGTATTACACAATCCAATAATCATTTGTACTATGATTATTCTACTTATTTAATAATAGTATAAGTCTTTGTTTAAAAAATATAAACATTCTGTCGTATACAGGGAACATGCATATTGAAATTCTTTAAAACTATGTACTTTCAATTTACCATTGATGCATTATTGACAACATGAATTTAAATATCCCAAAGTGTTCTTTTTTTAGAGCAAATTATATTCTTTGTTCAGGTAATCGATACATAAAAAAGGAATACAGAATTCGGAAGGAATATGTTTAATACTTAATCTTTATGAAAATTGAACGCTAAACAAGTTAACATATATACTCGAAAATAATTTATCGTTGACACTTGTATACGTTTTTTTTAATTTAATGTAAAAGTACTGAAGATAATGAGGAACTAATAAAATCAGTATACCTTTGATTATCATAACCGTTTGTGCTATTCCTAACATAACGTTTGGCTAAGTTAAATAAAACATTTACTTAAACGGAATATGTTTACTTAGATAAGAGAAAACAAATACGTTTTGAGTTTAATCAATTGAACGTATATTTACATGAAGTTTAAATTACAAAAATATCAATAAATTGTACAAGTAAATTTATTTTAAATCGTAAATATAAAGTCACTTGACTCAACAAATTATGTTACACACTAGTTTTAATTAATACAGTTTATATAAGTAATGTAATACATTCGAAATAAAATTTGTACCTTCAAAAGTTAGAATTGAATTTTCGAACTTCCAGACCTTTACCTTTCTTTAACGAACTCATACACATCGAAGTTTATTCTAAACATTATCGACATGAAAAATGATTCGAATTTATAGATCATAAATTGAAATAAAAATTGTTCTATAATAATATCACATTACCATTTCATACTGATGATATGTACAGATAAAAATTGTAATTTTATCTGCTTATAATCAGTTGAAACTTGTCAAAAATTAAAATGTCTTGTAATCACAGCAATCGTAACGAACACGCAAAATCGAAAATCGACATTAGACGATATCTCTACATCGCTCTCGCATAGTTCGTACGGGTCGTACGTATAGCTCTGCGTAGTCAAACAACTTATTGATTTAACCGTACCGTATGATTGAAATCATATTTATTTAATAATTGTGAATTAAAGGAATAATATAATATTGCAACAAGTATTCGCATTTCAACACTAACGAAAACCCGTTAAATTTACTAATATTGTTGATTGAATAACATTGATTTTATTAACTTAATCATACTCCTTTATTATGGTAATCATTGAGTAAACGCATTAGTAAAATTGCCGTAACTTATTCATTTTTATTTATGTAAGTAGAATTTGAAAAGTTTATCTTCGGAACAAGTCAAATCTGTTATGGGTCTAGCGGGTAATATTTGATTAAAAGATGAGTTCCGCAATATATATTGATACATGTGCAAGTGACACAGATCAGATTGCGAAATTTATTAGAAGCACCAGTAATTACTTTTAATCACCTAATAAAGTCTGTTCAACAGAAAAGTGATTCTCGTCATTTAATGGAAATACACCCTGGTGTTATTTTTGTATATCATCGATATTTTTGTACTCTGCTTATGCGCAACGTTTGCTTTACTGATGCATTGCATTATTGATATCTGTATAATATTGCTGCAAAATATATGCATAAGTCAACGGTGTATGAAGGCTAGAGATGTAGACGATCTATTTAAGACCACATGACGACCAAACTGGAGGGCAAAGTGATTGTGCGTATTTTTCAAGATGAATCGAGTCTTTCGTTATGCAGCGATCGAAGGAAATTTCTCGACATTAATTTATGTTTCCTGAAATACAATTCAAAGTCATCGAAAACTGATCTTTTAGATCAGTTTTTATGAATCCTTTCCTATCAAAAAAATGTGTGCCATGGGATGCTGCCCATGGGAATGAAATTATGCATGACTTTTAGCACAACAAACAAATAACATTGAAAAAAATGATTTTTAACTTTTGGCAGTATATAACACTTTACTAGATTTCAGAAACAAGTTTGAGGATTGCGAATTAGTTTGAAGCATTGGCAGTACTATTGCACGCTAAAGATATACATTTGGATAGTATGGCTTTTTACTTCGTACACAAAGTTGAAAGACAATACTATTGTAGATACTTGATCAGGAATCAACAATTTTTAAACCGAATGGGAGTATCGGTATCAGTACACAAATGCAGAAGTACGTCTAACTGATCTCAGTGTGGATTTTTTTATACGCTTTTCTATCTTTCTCCTTGATCCTTGTGGCTTTACATAAAATTAGAAATGATTTTGCAAAGGGAAACACGATTGTTCCGCTCTAGAAAACACAACTATGGCTCCCTTTATTTATGAAATTCGCAATAACAGATCCAATCATTTTCTATTTACCGAAAAGCAGGTTGCTCAGATGGTTCAAAAACGTTCGCAAAGTTTTATATTCGTCCTATTTACTATTCATCAAAAAATGTGATGTATTCCATCTTTCAATAGTTGCTGCTTTGTGCTGTTGCTATAATACCCATTAAAGAAGAACGAATGGAATTTATGTAAATCTAATAATGCATTATTTCAATAAATCACATTATTTATGATTTATAAAACAAATAAAATTACTGACTTCGAACAACTAAAAGTAATCTTTAAGAACAAGAATTGAAATATAATTAACGATTTAGCGAACTTACTTAGTGAGGTTCAATCGTAATTATACGAAAAGGTCGCTTGAAAAGATTACAACCCGCCAAAATGTTTTATGCATTTACCCATCCTTAAAAGAATAGGATTTTCAAATAATAGACAATCTGATCGATAATGACATGCAAGAGAGAGAAAGGAATACTTTTTTGTCACACTCAGAGTTGTGACACCTGAGTGCGAAAAGCGGTACTACAAGTAATCTTTTCGAACGAGCCTTTCATATAATTACAATTGAACTTCACCAGGCAAGTTCGTTTAAACGTTAATACCATTTCAAACATTATTCTTTTCTTTTTCTCATTTAATTCTGGCATTCCTCACTCAGCTGATTTTTTTTTAATCAAAATAAATTTGATAAATAACGTATTTATCAGAAGGTGCATCTGTTTGAAATAATGACAGATTTTAACAAATTCCTTGGGAGGATTGGTGGACTAAATTTGATTTGAATTAAACTTGCAGAAATTCATCTTTTGAGTTCAATTAAAATAATTAGACTTTCAAGTTTACAATAATGATTAATCGTCTATCCTCAAATAAAGGACAGTTTTTTAATCAGAAATATAATTTACGCAACTTAATTTATTGAAGATCTATAAATGAAACAAAGGAATATAAATGTAATGCAGGGATATAAAAATAATAAATGGATTTTATTTTAATAGAAAAACAATTAATATTGGGTTTGTTTCAGTACATATATGACAACTTGTTTCACCAAAGCTGTTCGTACCTAAGGCGGTTCGAACAGAAGTGATCATTGATCGACACTGTAATCGACGTACTGAAAGCAAATGCCCATGACGTATGCATGTATAGTAATGTAAAAATCATCTTTGAAGGAGGAATTTTTCTTCTTTTTTATTTTAACTCAAGAAGAGTGGTTTTCAAAATAATTCAGATTAACTGCTTTATGAATGTTTGAAATGTTTATTGAATATTCAATATTTACAACAATAGAGCAGAATAATAAATGCTTTATATTTATATTCCTATTATTATTATTTTCGTAATTTTTCATTTTACACTCAAAGTATTATTATAATATAATTTAACAAAGTTATTTTGAATATTCAGTATTTCTACACAAATTTTACTGTGCATTCATGAAATGATTGGTCAATAATTAAATTAAAATTTAGATATTTTTAACAATCTTGCTATTATACTACACAAAATTCAAGAAATTAAATTTCAGAGCAAAAGTGTTTCATATTTATAAATAATTTAAAGAATTTTATCAATTTTTAATAATATTTCTTATATAATGTTAGTTTTTTTTTTTTTTTTTTTCAAATTTATTTACAGAGAATTGCATCATAAATTATTTGATAGAGTGTTACAAAGGTGATTGTTGTTATGCAGAAAAATGGCAATTATAATTTTTCATTACAGTCTACTGTAATTGAACTTATTACCATAACACTATTGATGTTTTTTTTTCTTTCTTTTTTATCATAGTTATATTTTAAGTGTTGAAGCAATTTATAATGACGCTAATTTATTTCTTTAATATTCTTAGTTTTGAGTTTCTTCCTTTCTAAATGTTTTACTGTTGGCAACTTTACTTCTTAAAAATCAAATTCATCTTCCAGTTAAACAAAGCGTAAATTATTTATGAGAGCCGACTTGTACCATAATCATTTCAATATTCTGGTAACGACTGATGAAACTGTTGAGGCCCAGTTGAAACCCCAAACTCAAAAAATGTAGTCGCGATGTGTTCTTATCTTGCATATAACAAATCAAATGTACAACAAAATATATTGATCCTAGATTTTTGGTTTCTTTTTTCTTAATTACAATGTGAAGTACTTACCAATGTTATCATAATGAATAAAAGTAAGCATTATTTTATAAAGCTTTAACAATGATATAAATACAGTTCCACTGAAATATTATTTTATTGAAACATTATAATGAATCTGGAAACTAAAATATAATTATCATAAGATATAACAATTATTTACATTTCTTTTAGTATAATAGAGGCGTCTGGTCATTAAACGTTCATTTAACGAGTAACGATGAAAGCGCCGCAACGTCCATTGTCTAGGACGACATATCTAAAAAATGAATCGCTCGTTATCCAGCTATGTGCGCTATCACATATAAAATGTTACTTTACAGCCAAAAAAATGCTGGCAATTTACTGACGTAGTATGCATTTTTAATAATTTGAATCTCTCATTTTTAATCAACTCGTGTACACGTAAAAAAGTCAACTGAAAATAAGTTTGTCTTATACACGGACACACAGGGCACACAAGAAGAACACAATTCATCACGAACTTTTAACAAATTAAACATAAAAGTTACGCGTGTTCAGGTTACAATCACTAATAACACATATTATAATAATTCCTTTGAAGAAATTCATATGTTGGTAATTACATTTTACGCAAGTTTATTCGTAATTTTTTTGAATAATAAATTTAAACTGAACTCAAATGCATTATGTCATAAAGCTGCATTCAATTTCTACTTAATAATCTTTTCTTTGTTAAAATTCTAAATCTAAATATTGTTAATGCGGAGGGTTTCTCAGGCTCTTTAAATGGTGCAGGCTGCATGCTCTCATATAACCTCATTAAGCCAAGCAATTTCGTCGTAACCGTAGCCAACTTAACCTGCGGTTCTTCTTGTTAGTATTTGCCACCTTGCTGGCACATCTCACTTCCTTCTGACTGCAGAGTTACTAGATATTTTTAATTGATAGGTCAAATCAATTTGTCGAAATGAAGCTCATCATTAGTAGCGAGATTTTATTACATGCATTTTCCATTAATTCTGCGGTATGATATTTTTTCCTTATTAAAATATTCGAGCTTTTATTATTCTGCTACATATTTTCATTTGAATTTAATTATATCAAGGCTAAATTAATATTGTATTTTAAAATTAATTAACGCTTTGTTATTAGTGTGTTAAAATAACCTCTGTAACCAAAATATTTTTTTAATTGTATTTAGAAGTCATTATTTTCAAGCTGTGCAAGTTTTAATTTGGAATTTGAAAGTTAAAAGTAATTAAAAAGTTCTTTTTGCTATAATATTTAAAAGTTTTAATTGCAAAAATATATATAGTAATCGCTATGTCCAATTTTGTTTTACATTATATTGCATTCTTTTAACGTATCAAATATGCATTTTTAAATAAAAACATAATGCAAAATATTATATATTTCTATGTTTGAGATAGAAACACTTTTATGCACATAAATTTTATACGAAACAATAAATTAACGTAACGTTGAAATGTAGACATAACGTAAAATGCATATGCGCAGTAAAATCATTCTTATAAGCATTCGTTATACGTTCACGTCGGCTTTACCCGGTGAACTTTACGAACTTTCTTTATATTACCACCGATATTTTCTCTAACTGAGTATGATGAAAGAAGTATCAAATTCTTTTGCCACATTATACAATACTTATTAAAAAGCTAAGGCAGTAATTTCTTTTCATTAAAGGTTTCAATATAATTATTTTTATGAACATTTGTAGCAGTTGATTCCAAAAATAGGATTTTTTCAAGATATTTAGTCTTTTATTAATATCTATTTTAAAAGATAAAATACAACTGCAGAATTGTTTTTAGAAAAGAAGTTCAATTTCTGCTACAAAATATCAGTTTTATCAAATGTCTAAAGAAAAAACAAATTTTATAAAGATATTAGAAAATATGACAGTAATAAATCATAACAGAGGCTTAATATTGTTTTTCTTTTCTCGAGTTAACATATTTTTTTCGTTAAGTCAGGTCTTTCTGAAATTGTAATCAAAATTTTGATTTGGAATATTGTTCTTTTGAGGTAGCAATTATTAGTTGATACGTATCCAGTATAACATAATTACAGCTATCGATTGATACAGACATATACATATAAATGCAATAATTAAAATCATGCTTAATCAATATTAATCAGCCACATTAACCTTTAGACTGTTTGACATTAAAGGTGTCAGAACAGTTTAAGGAAAATGACTACAATTTGTATCAAATACCATAGACATTATTATTTACAAAATGTCTGTCATGGGTCGTGTCTGTCTATAAGTTTTCCGGCGTTCTAAAGGTTAAATCCATATCTATTACACTTCAATAAAACATATAGTCGTCCTCGGTTCTTGGTATTAGACTGTTTGAATTAATTCGATCTTATAAGAAGCAAGCATTCAGGTATTATTTCTATATCAAATCAATAAATCATCAAACTTTTTGTTGATGACGTATAAAATCATTGGTGACTATTAATTTACAACTGAATTATTGGAAATTACTTACATTCTTTACTATGTACCTCTTGTTATTTACTTTATTTCATTCTCATTTGAACATAATAAATCGTGGAATTCATTCAATTAAAATGATATTACATTTTCTATTACACTTTTAAAACCACCCTTTTGCATCTTCAGGAAGAGTTAGAATTATTAAAATCTCAATAAGAGGAAATTCATTTCTTTGTTAAATATTAAAACACAAATAATTTAGTCGACAAACCAAACATATATTTGTCTTTAAAATAGTCTTTTCTCATTTAAAAATATTACAAAAAATCCAATACAACATTAAATGACTTTATTTTTTTGCAAATATTAAATATAAAAATGTGCAATATTGTCTTATTTTGTTAGAAGGCTGAAATAAGTGATACCACCATCTTCTAATATCGAAACTAAGTCGTTTAATATTAAGAGAATTCATTTATTTTTTAATAGATCAGACCTTAGAAGAGTATAATTTTGTTATAAGTAATGTGTTTTTAAAACTGCAGAATTGACCTAATGCCATGTTAAAAATGAATTGATACAGTGTTGAATCACATGTTGCGTCTCACTATAACCATATTAAACGAGAATATTGATCTTCCTTAGAACTAATATTAGACGTAATAATGGAACTATTATGTTTTAGATTAAAATATCATTCATGTTAGTTTTGGTGTTAGTACTAATCAACCATCGCTGAAATATTGATTCTCTCTATGTCGATTACGACACCTAATTC
>JABFOX010000552.1:0-16177 GCA_022817665.1 Axea sp. ZL-2020
ATTAAAATAAAATATTTACTGATGTTTTGATGTTAAATGAATAATAAATATTTTTAATTAAAAAATTTTCATAAATTTATAAATGCGTACTTAAATATAATGAAATTAATCATTATTTATTAAATCAAATAATTTTGATTTTTATTAGAATAATAAACTTTATTTTTTCAATAATAAAAAATTATTCCGTATAACTTCTTCAGATCTATGATTTCCTTATTTTTTATTTTTATATTAGCCTTTTGTTAATTTTCTTTGTTAATAATTAATACATTAAATCATGAATTTTTTAAATTTATTTGTGATGATACATTTAAGCAACTTATATTAATATATTAATATTAAGTCATTAAATATGAAATGCCTCATTACCTCAAGAACCAAGTTTGATTTTTGATATCTTTAATATTTCATTTTGACAGTTTTTGTTTTTATTTATTGAGAAGGTACATCATCTATTTTTTAGATATATATTTCTATTTCTGGTAACCTGTAAAACTTTTTTTGGAAGTTAAATTTTCAAATCATAGATACGTCTAAAATTTGCGTTATTTTCGAATATGAGTTCTATTATGGAACTAATACAATACAGAAAACTCGTCATGTCACAAAAGCTTTACCCAACGTTGTGGCTGACGAACGTATCATTATTGTTGTTGTTAAATTTAATGACTAAGAGAGTTATTTAAAATTATAACTCTTATACTCCAATAACTTGATGCTTTTCTGTTTAATAAGAGTTAAAAACTGTAAAACAATATGTGATAATGTTAATAAAACATGTTAGATATATCTGTAAAACATAGAAATAATTTTGATGTAAAGTTTAATATTAAATTTTGAAGGAAAATTACGAAAGAGTTTGATTTCAAATGCAAAATTACTAAAAGCAATATTTTTTACATCACAGCAAATGGAACCAGTTTATTTCTGTAATGTTATTTCCAGTTCGTCAGAGTAATATCTTTCATATGCTCTACAATTGCAGAAAACATGGTTTTAACATCTTGATAAAGTTCATCGCATGGACACATCGGTAATTCTGATAATTCAATTTTAAAATGATGATTATTCATTCTTCTGTGATACGTTTGTTTTTAGAAATAAAGATTAATGTATATTGGTCTAGCCTTTTGTGTGAGATCAACCAAATTACTCAGCGTTGATTAATATTTTATCTTTTTCTTTAAATTAATGTATAATTTGCCTTTAAATAAGATTAGCTCAAAGAAATGGATGCTTCTTGGGTAAGAATTGATTTAATTAACAGAGTAACATTTTTAAGATATATTTTTATTCAAAGAATATGTTAAAGTTTAGCAGCACCTTTTGTTTCTTTGTCAGTAAGTTCATTTCCTAAATATTAAAATAACTTGGGATCCAAATAAAGTAGATTGATGTGTTATTGTAGGTAACATTTATTAGCAATTCTTTATTTAAAAAAATAGAACGATTTTGATTGTTTTTACGATCCCTGTTCTTTATAAGCAGAGTACGCTGAGTGAGTCTGAACATATGACTGCTTTGAATAAGTTATGATTTAAAATAAATTTTAAAGCGTGGATACAAAATGGGAATTTATTCTGGTTTTAAGTGGGTGTTTTAATTGTGGAATTATAAATGCAAATAAAGTTTTATTAACACAGTTGATTTGATAATTTAACGATTTATTGGGTTAAATGGGAATTTTTGATGGCTTACCAAAACCGTCAATGAAAATGATTGTATTATCCGGAAATTTCATTCTAATTATTTTTTTAAATTCTTTATTGCATTGTTTTGTGCTCTTTTTGTATGAAAGTTTTATCTGTGATAATATCTATTAATTCTGCGCATTCAAATTTTCAACTTTTGTAGAGATGAGTGCTCTGAGTTGTTGAAGTAATCAATATTTATAGAGAAATTGATGCAGGTTCGTTCGAAGTTGACTGATTATTATCTTAACTATTATCTTTATTGTTGATAATTGGATGCCTTTTATTACTGTTGATTTTCGGGTTTAGTTTTTGTTTAAGCAATCTATCTCGATCATCTCATCAAATCTATCAAATCGATGGTTTGAGAAGTTCTGATCTAGTAATCATCAAAATGAATCTGTAGAATTTGAGACGAATTTATTTATTTGGTTATAACTTTATAAAATAACCTAATATTATATCTGAGGAATTTGATGAAACAATTTTTAATTACTGTTTGTACAAGTTTTTTATCTCATTATTAGCTTTGATTTGTCAATCAATCGATAATTTATTTTAAATTTATCAAATGTTTTAGTAAAGCTTATTAACATTTATTAAAATTATAACCTTAGCAATATATAATTAAACAATTTTATTATCTTCACTTCAGGATTTTTTTAACATTTGTCTGAATTAATTTTAGAAATTAATTCCAAAAAGGGAAATGCGCTTTATATTGTTTATTACGCTATTTATGAAGTATGATATATGATACATTTCATAGAAACTATTTTCAAATATCTCAGTATTTTAACTTATACAGGAGAACATTTACCTTTCATTTCTTGGACTTTTGTTCCTCCAACTCCTTTTAAGTGTAGGAAAGGTAATGCAAATCTTATAGAGCGTATTTTACAGTATCAACAGCAAAGTAGAATTCATTAATTTTATTGCAAAAGTTTGTTCTTTTCAAATTATCATTTTAAGTATTTGATTATGCTTTTGTATTACGTGTTCTTGAAAATAAAATTATTGATTATATTATTTATTTCGTGTTATTTTTTCAATTTTGACTTAACAAATATATATTATTTTGAGCAGAAGAAAATTTAATATTCACTAAAAGACGATCAAGTTCGTTTCAGTTAGAATAAAACTTTCCGCTCTATATATAAATTAATTTTTACTCAATGAATCTCTAGTTACTGCTAATTACTGACTAACATACAAAATTAGTTATAATAGATGAGAACGTGAAAATACAATAAAGTTGAATTTCTTTAATTTTATAATAACACCAAAAGCTCAAGATAATTACTAGACAATATATTTCGAGTCTAAACTTGATTGTCTGAATGGTCTTTAAGACAGATTTATATCTAATACATTTTTTTTCTTTCACATATAAATAATATATATTCCATTTTTCTTATATTTGATTTAAATTAATTATAAAAACGTTCTTACATTTTATTCGTACTAGTACATGAATTAATTCTTGCTCACTCTTTTTTGCTTTGTTCATTGTGTTTAGTCGATGATTGAGTTACTGGAAAAATTTATATTTAATCAATTATGAAATAATATCCGGTGAAATGAGATATTCATTGTGTAAAATTGCCAGTCAACAATTTATTAAAATGTTACTCTATTAAAGAACATGTATTTTTCGTTATTTTCACTTATGAATTGTCTAAATGATCATTTCACTTATATTTATGGTACGACTTGATTTGTTTCAACAGAGAAATCACTTTGCTGACATATGTTACAATCTTTTTCTCTATCGATGACTTGGGTCAATAACATATCCAATTTGAAAACACTCACATCTGTCTGTTAGAAGAATATAACTTCAAAGTCGCGTTAGGATAAGATTTGGACTATTACCAAAACCATTTGTGTGAATGTTTCTTGTGGTCTTTCTCATGTATGTTTAGTCTTCTTCTTTAAATAACAAATAAAGAATTTTCATGATCTTTACTGTAACATGAGATCTTAATTATTAAAAAAAAAAGAATGTTTATTAATTAGCACCTCATTTAAAACAATAAAATACACTTTGCTGCTAATCATAATTAACGATAAATTCTAAATTTTCAAATAATGAATTATTCGATATTTTGCAATTTTAAAACAAATAAGTTATTTTTGATCAAAATACTGAAACACTGCACGTCATGAAATTTGTGATTCTAACAAAAACCATTTATATAAAAACGGAAATGAAAAGAACGAGATACCAAGATCTTCTTTTTCGTAAAACATATAGGAACTACTTGTTAACCCTCGTTATCCTGATAATAGGTGTCATAAGAGGTGTGGGGGGGAAAAACTTCAAGTGCGAACTGCAAAGCATTCTAGTCTAACAGAATGGATCGAACTTTCTGGTTTCTGGGTGTAAAAAACATAGTTATATTAATTTTCTTTTATTTATTCTACGCATGTAGTGTCTTGGATAAATTTTTATAGTTCCTACAAATATAACTCATTAAACGTAGACAAATCTCAAATTCAATAAGAAATCAGAACGTGCGGTACTTAAGGATATTTCTTTTTGGTGTAGCAATACGCAGTTCAATATATTGTTATAGTTGGGGTTATGGTTGATACTAATACTTATTCAATTTACACAATATTTTTCCTTTCGCATAGCAATGGTGTTTTTGTAAATTTTATGTTAGAATATTTATGTTCGATTATTTGAATAAGTGGTTTTATCTTTTGTGTGTTTTCGTTATTTCTTGATTTACAAATAATTGTTTTATTCGATTACAAAGGGTTATTTATCAACGAGTTATTTTTTTTATCATTTCTTTTTTTCGCCTTTATTGTGGTTATTCAGTTTTTCGTTTTTATTCGGTTTCTTTGATCTGCATTTGGCTTCTTCATGTAATTCTGTTTTTATTTCGATTGTTTCCAGTTGTTGTCGTCCTTCATCGCAGCTGTCTATGATTGGTGGTCCTGGCCCTTTGGTAGTCCTGGAGTAAATTTCGGTATTGATCGATGATCTGTTGAAATCACTTGTTCTTTTTCCGGGTGATATTTGAGCCATTTAATATTGCTTGTGTCTTCTGTATATGGCACGGTTTTTTCTTGTTTGGTGTTCGGAATTCGCTGACATTTCTTATCTTCCTTATTGTTGTAGCAGCTTCTTTAGTTTTATTATTTTTTCATCTTTCTTCGTTACTTATTTCTTTTATTTTATTAATTATTTTCGCAATTCACTTTTAATTCGCAGTTTATTTTTTTAGTTAGTTATTATTTCCTTTTCGTAGTTTATTTTCTTCTTTCAGATTTTCTTTTTCTTTATTACATTTTCCTTTATTGTTTTCTTGTTACAATTTTTTTCACATTTTCTTTTTCTTTGTTATATTCTTCTTTGTTGCGCTCTTGTGGTGGCATATATATTCCCTTATTTTGATTTTTTTCATTTTGTTTATGTAATTCATTTTTTATTTTATTTTCTCCTGCTAGTTTTGGACGGTCACGCTTCTTTATATTTTGAAGGACCATGCGGCAAACTGAATGCTGTCAAATGTTTTAAGCATACAAATATTTTAATCTGGTCAAATTAGACGCACGGTCGAGTGTTGAATAATATTGTCTAATAGATCTAGTGTGTCGGTTATTTGTAGTAATAGATATACATTATCTATTGTGTTTTTAGTTTAATGCACGGTAATCGAGTACCATGCGCCATTTTTTATTTCCGTTTTCATCCGGTTTCTTTGGATCTATCCATAGCGGCGAACTGTAGTGTGAATTGGAAGTGTTAATGATCCCTTGTTCCTAAAGTTCGTCGATTTGTTCTTTAATTTTAGTGTTGTATATGGGCGGGTAATGATAAATTTTTGCACAAATTGGTTAATTCTCCGCAATGTTAATTTTATGTGTTGTAAAGTTGTTTCAAGATAGAATTTCACCTGATATGTGAAAAACGTCTACATTTTCAGCAATATTTTGTATAGAATAACATCTATGAAAGCTAGGGCCTTTATTACACCGTTTAGTGTCGCTCTCTGTTGTCTTTCTAGTACAGATAGCATCACGTATTCTATACCTAAATTAAAGAGCAACATTGAGATTACGTATCTCTGTTTTAGACCATTCTGAATTTCAAAGGTTTCCGATAACTCTTTACATATTCGTACTCTATCCAAGTTTTTATTGCAGCAAATTTGTATTAATTTTACTAATTAATTTGAAATTTCTAGTAGCACTAATATATTATACACTCGCGTTCTTTTAACTGAGTCATATGCTTTTTTAAAATCTACGAATAACTGGTGTACCGCTTCCCTATACTACCATTTCTTGTCTAAGATTGCCTAACTGTAAATATTTGATCCATCGTTGATCTATTGCGACGAAATCCACACTGATAATCTCCTAAGATTACTTCAACATACGGTGTGATTCTATTTAATACTGTTGAAAAGACTTTGTAACATGTAAATAGTAATGATATTCCCTAGTAATTGTTTCAGACGATTGTATCACGTTTTTTAATGATAATTAATTAATTCATTTCACTCCTTCTGTATTGTTTCTTTATCCTGTATAATCACGATCAGTTGTTCGATTTTGTTTGTTATTGCAACTCCGCCATACTTATATAGTTCTCCCGTTGATTCATCAATACCTGGAGCTTTGTTATTTTTTAATTTTTTTATCACATTATGCACTTCTTCGTACGTCGGTCGTTCTATGTTCAGTTCAGCAGTGTGAATTTTGTCACAATTTTCTTAGATCAGTCTTTCGCGCACATTGAACAGTTTTTCGAAATATTCTTTCCATATATTTAACATTCCATCCCGGTCTGCGATCATATTCTCGTTTTTATTATATCTGATCGATTCGGAAACCCTTTTCTAATTGAATTTATCTCTTGATATGCATCTCAAGTATTATTACTTTTAAACTTGTTTTCGATATTTATGATTGTGCTTTTCTCGTATTTCTGAACACTCTATTAGTTTCTTTACCGATTTGTTAGTAGTTTTCTGTTCGCGTCTCCTTATTACCGTCAAAATATGCACTTGGCGTTTTTTTATTTTTGTTTTTTGTCGGTTTGATTGCATATTATTTTATCGTCCACATGTAATTAGCTTATTTGGCGTCTTTTTTAAAGTTTTTATTTACATTCATCATCGAATCACGGGTTATTTACGTTTCGCTTTTGGATTCTTATCGTTATTGTACCCGATTCTTTAACGACGTTTTTTATTTCGCTCCATATTTTTGCCAGGTCATTATCATTTTCGCAATCTTCTAGTATTTCGACAGAATTTTTAATTTATATTTAATATTTTTATTTTTCTGTGATATCTTTAAGTTTTTCTAACGCGAATCTTTGTACCAACCTAACCTTCTGTTTGCTTTTAGTTAGTGCTAATGAGCCTAAGTTTAGTGATAACGAGATAATAATCTGAACTATATTCCGCGCTTCTGTATGTTATAACGTCAAGGTGGTTTGTATGATGTCTTCTGTTTATTAATACATGATCTATTTGGCTATAAGTTACTTCGTCCGGGGATTTCCATGTTACTTTATGGATATCTGTATCTTTGAAACATGTGCTTTTGATAATTACGTTTTTGGATGTGTAAAATTAATTAATTTTACACCATTTTTATTTGTGGCATCGTGCAAATTTTCCTTAACTATTGTCGGGTAAAACATTTTTTTTTCCAATTTTAGCGCTAAAATCTCCTTTTACTAATTTAATAATATACGATGAGAATTTATCAAACACCCGCTCTAATTCGGCATAGAAATCATCTTTTTCTTTATCGTTTTTATTTGTTTCCATGTGCGCGTGTACATTAATAATAATTACTTTATTGGCTGACCCTTGCAATATTATGTATGTTATCCTATCGCTGATAAACTAAACGTCTAATACTGCTGACATAACACTTTTTTGTATTAGCAAGCCCGTTTCTATTATGTGTTATATTCTTTCCCCGTAAAAATAAATACAATTTTCCAACTCAATACGTCCCTCATTCGGCCATCCTATTTCCTGTATGGCGACAACTAGCTTATACTCCGATCGCTTTTTTTAATTATCCCGCTTGAAAAATACTGTGTACGTTCCACGTAGCTAATCTAATGTTCCTAATTTTCCTAATTTCTTTATTTATTCCGCCTGTCCGCGTGTTTCCGTATTCCGACCGTCCTTGTGTTTCCGTTTCCAGATGATTTATTCGAAGTGGATAGTCAGTGTGAACTCGTCACACCTACGCTTGGTCTTCTTTTTCACGTTGACATATTTTTTCGTTGTTCTCCGGAATAGCGAGCCATCAATCTCCGATCATGATACCTCAAGATTTGGGAGGGGGGGTGATCAAAATCGCAGCTACCCCCATAATTTTGTACATTTGAGTTGTTTTGTGTACTGTGCTCCGATATTCTGTAGAAATCGCATTATTCTAGTGATCTCGAGGAATAGCATTCTGTGTCGTGTGTGCTTGTGTTGCTTTTGTTGCACGATTTATACGTGTAGTCATTAGTATCACTAAATCTATATGTATTAAAAATCATCATGTTGCTGTATTCATGTCATTTAAATCAATGGATCATGCCATTCGGATCCGGATTTCTAGTTCCGGTTTCAAGCCTCCTAAAAACTGGTTTAGTGCGGATGTTTCTAAAAATGTTTTTTCTTCTTGTTTGTATTTTGTATTTTTGTCATTGTGCATTTGCGGTGTTGTTTTGTTATGTTATTCGTTTTCTTGTTTTTATATAACAATATTGGTTTTACCTGTGCTGATGTTTTCTTTCTGAGCATTTTCAGAGTAGCTGTGTAGTACTTCTTTCGGTGTAGTAATTCCTCGAAGTTGTTAGTTATACTTAGTTGTAGTTTTCGCTTTAGTCCTTTCATCCTGCGTCTTATGGTAGTTTTTTCCGCTGCTACGAGTTTTCTTATAATTGGGGTTATGGTTGATACTAACATTCACTCACTTCACACTTTTCAAATATAATAACTATTTTATTCGATAAATTATAATTTTACAAACATTGATTGATAATAAACTCGGAAGATTGAATTTAATTAACAAATTGACGTTAAAAGATTCAAAATAATGACTTGTAGTAATGATGCAAGTACGTCGATTAAAAGTATTCGGTTTTAAGGTTCAACTTCAAGTCTGGACTTCCAGTAAAGTTGTCGCAAGGGCGATGGTTGTTATATTTACCGTTTCCATTGTTTCACGAGGCGTCGGTCCCTGAAGGGGGTGATTGGAATTTTGTAGACTAAGACTTTTCAGTAGGAGTGGATGCATTCCCACGTTGATGAGATGCAACGTTTACGAGTTGCATTTTGTTATCTTGCGTTATGGATACAATTTAATATCTTGAGCATAAAATGTCGTGAGAATGTTTCATTTTCGCGTGACGAATATTTATTAAAGTTGCTGATTTAGCATCCGTAACAATATATTGTAACTATTTTATTAAAAAAACATCTCCAATACTGGGAAATTCTGAATATAAGAGAAGTTATATAGTTATAAAAAGTTCAAATAAAAAATGTAAAATTTTAATTAAAATTTGTTCTGTGAATACAGCTGCCTCGCCATCATGGGTTCTCGACGATCCAGTGGTGGAAGCCGAGGAAACGCTAATATTCTTAAGGAACGAGCAAATATGTCATTTATGCTCGTTGTCATGTTTTTTGCTGTATTTGGGCTGATTGTTCTGACGGAAATTTTTCTTATCGATGAGAGACGCAATGGCAATATTCATGGTGGTCTCAGTAATCATCGTAATGGACACCGTTTAGCAGCAGCTCCAGACAGGCCAGATTATGAAGAAGTTGGAGTAAGTTTTAAACGTCTGCATCATCTATATTACCTATGCTATTAAATAATTTATTTGAATTTATTTAATTATAATTATATTTCACCTTCAATTTCAGTCGAGTTTAATCAACCTCTGATGTTCGATTTGATTAATATGGATTATAAAAATGAGATTGCGTCTGATTATACATAACCATTTATTATAATCTTATAATCACAAGCACACATTTGTAAATTTATCTTACGATTTTAATTACGATTTCTTGACTGTTGATTAGATGTTTAAATGATTAAAAATGTTAAATACTTATTATTCATTTATAATCTTTTGAATCATTTGTTCACTGAATTTGTATATTGAAAAAACTATTCAATATGTTCAAAATCTAATTAAATTTGTTTACTCGATAGATCAATATATTGCCAATATATTTTAGTACACAACCAATATACTTTTAATAAATGGTTAATATATGTTTACACTTATTAGAAAAAGTCTATGTAATTAGTAAAAAATCTATACAATTTTGTATTTTTCTATTTTACATAATTTATTTAAAGTTAAACGCTATTTTTTGTGACTTAAAATGAATATATTTGTTGAATTATATATAAGCAATGAAATAAAATCTAAATCAATTTAGCTGACACAATAGCCGAATTATATATTTTCAATTTAAAATTTTAAATATATATTCACTTAAATGAAACATTATTGATAAAATCATGCTGTTGTTAAATGAATTTCATTAAATTCAATTTCCTCGTCAACGTTCAATTAAGCGTGGTTCGTATATTGTACTTTAATTTATCGAATATTTCAAGAGAAACTACATGTATATACGTTTGCAACAAAGTACTGAACTTAACAGGATTTGTAATGCACGACAAGTGCTTCCAATTAATGCGAATCAAACAGTACTCATCTCTGATAATAATTGCTTCTCATTAGTTAACAAAACATATTATACCAGTTATAAATTCTAAATAGATTTCACCTGTGAAAGTATTAATAAATTGTCTTTTAGTACTAAAAAGCATATTTTGACAGACTAAATTGATCATTTAAAGTATCGTCACAATTCATAACATTATTTAATATGCATTCAAGAGCGGAAATATATCTAAAGAAATACATGTTTTGTTAAATTTTAATCCAGAATAACTTCGTAATTTTTATCGAAATTCGATATTTTTCATTTGCTGCTTAAAGCATTCTATTTGAAACTCTTTCTAAAGATTAAGATTTAATCATTTTCCCACTCCATTCTTGAAACCAATATAATGTTGTGACAGTAAAACATAATTCAAATATGAAGCTGCTTAAAGAATTTAATTTACTATGTTCAATATGATTATTTGTAATACCTTTAATTTTGAATATATTTGTCCTGATAAAAAGATCGTTATCTACATTTTAAAATGCTTATCAACATTTAATTTTTTAATTTAAACATTTTTGCTGTAAATCAAAAATAAATTAGTATTATAGCACAATCATAATTTTATGTGATATTTGTGATACGAGTTTCTAATTCAGTTGTATTTATTAATGTTGTTAGAAATAAATATTTTATTTGTACAACTTTTGTATTACTGCAAAGGATAAATGTAAAATATGAAATTATTTAAATTTTGTTCTTTATGTTGTTTTAAGAGATAAGAATGAACATATCACAAAAATAATGCAAATTAAAATAAAAGTTTACCATTTCAGTTTTTATGCTCAGACTTAATAGGTTCAAAAAGTAATACTTAGATAAAAAATAAATTGTTTTACAATTTTAAGTAGAAAATGTGTTACTTTTTTGTTTAAGTTCAATGAACTTGATTATAACAAGTCATTACCTTAGTTAAAATTACATCGAATTGTACAAATTTGGTGATCAAATAGTTTCTATCAATTGTACTCAAAATTCATATTATTTAGGTACAAGTTTTTATAAAAGAAATTAAAAATTTTTAAGAAAATCTTACTGGAACAATACAACTTTTGTATAAATTAAATACAACAAAATATCTAAATCAGGCCAGCTTTTTTTAAATCGCCATTGTTTTTATGCCAACTTTATATAAAAAGCAGTTATATTTATATTAGTAAAAGATTGATTACACATTTTTTTCTGGACATTTTAAAATATAGTTTTAACTGCATATAAAAACTTCATCTTGAATGACATAGTGTTTAATATATTAATACTTAACATGAATATTCAGTCCATGATATTCTATTTACTTTATTACTTATTATTAAATTCATAAAAATTAAAACATTAAAGTTGAGTAATTTTTCATATGCTCAAATTAATGCTTTTATGAAGAAATATAAAATAGAAGAGAACACTTTAAATTATAAGTATTAAAAATTAGAAATGAATTAAATTTCGAATATATTATATTCCAGAATGGATTGTTGATGCTTTACACATGGTGTTCATCATTATTAAAGTTAAATTATGTAATTTCTTAATTCTCTAGTTTTTATTTTATAGTTTTAATTCAGTCGTTTAATTTTTAATTTAAATAATTTCGTAAAATATGTAGCCTGAAGATTATGCTGGCCTAAAAGGAAGTTTTGACGAGCACATTGGGCTTTTGGTTCGCGAAAATGCAAAAATAGTTATATCATCTGATCTTCGGGAACTACCAAGTTTGCCATCGGTCGTAGAAGCTCGTTTACCTCCACTTGATCAAACGTTACGTATCACGCACGCTGAATGGTTACCCGTCACGAATACAAGGTGCATAATTTTATATTTGGTTCTACGAAATATAACTATATAAAATTTAATTCTCATAATATATCGATTAATATTGATCTTATAATTTTCTATTTACTTTCAAATTACTTTCATCATACGTATGAGAAAAAAAATTTGTTAATTTGTCAAATGAATTAATTATACATTAAATATGTATAATTAATTATATTAATTGTATATATTAAATATATATATATATATATAATTAAATATATTAAGATTGACTTTCAAATGATTGTTCACCAATTAAATTGTTTATTTATCAGATACATTTATATTCACTTTATCTGTATTAATTTATTTTGCTTCAGATTTCTTTCAAATATTTCACAATGTAATTAAAAATAATTCTTGTCTCTGCTTTACTTTCCAAAAATATATTTTTTCTTATTTGAAAATCGTTCTTAATTAATAACAAATAATTAAAATAAAGATAATTAATCAACGTGACATATTACTAAAAAAATGTATATTGGAGAAAATTTTTCTGTTTTAATTTTATTATTATTGAAGAGAAAGTAATAAAATGTATAACGTCCTAGTAAGTCTTTTACGTTTAATTAAAAATCGATTTTTGCTTGAGTTACGTAACTATTAACCCCTTTTCTACTATTTATTTAAATATAATTGTATTTTCATGCATAGTATTTACGAACGCGAACAATGAAATACATTTTTGTACCTTTCATACAGGTTCAAATTTTTTGTCTATTCTGCATACTTTGATGATAGAATAGGTGGTGGAGGTTCAGTTAGTCGTACGAATTATGGATTAGTGCGCGTCATTGGTGCTACGAAGACGAAAGGCCCTGAGCATGTTTGGTGTAGACTATGGTACCCATCTCAAAGTAATAGCAACGTCACTGTTTCTGTTACAGTTTCTGCTAAGATTAAGGTAATATCTCTATTTAACAACTATTTATATTTGGAAAGTTACCAACGTGAAAAAACTTAATTGTGCCAATTAAAATCAGTTAAAAATTAATTAATTGTTACAATTGATTTATCAATGAATTATACAACTGAGGGCAAAAATTGCATTATTTCTAAAAGTCAAATTATTATATCGATTAAATGTTACATTATTAGACTTTAAATCGAAGTTCTACTATATAACAGCAGAATGGAATTCAGGAAAATCAATGAATTCTTTTGTCTCTGCACATACAATTTCAATATTATGTATACGATAAGGAACAATTTAGCCGTAACCAACACGAAATTCTGATGAATTTTGTTTTGTATTCTCAACACATTTAATACGTGTATAGAACGAGGGCAAAGGGTCAACATCGTCAGATTCTCATTTATTTATCTTATCTTAAGACTTTCTTATTAATGTTCATGTTTGTTTAAAAAAAAATTAGCAATAAATTGCGCTGCACGAGTAACGTGCAGTTCGGAATTAATTTTGAAATTAATATATTAAAGTGGCATTTTATAAATGTATTATATTTAAGTAGTATAATGATAAATCGGTGTACAGTATCGTAATTAGTTTGGTTGGAAAATGGAAATGAATAGGTAAGAATTGCAAAAATATTAACGCGATAAAAATTTAAATGCAATTAAATTCCATAGCCTTTTAAAAGAATAATCTAATGATGTTGAAGTTCCAGAGCAAAGATTTAAAGATACGTGCATGCACTTGAAAATAAAGCATTACGTGTAAAAGTAACATTTGTGTTTATGTACAATTACAGGTTATTAGAGAAAATTGGAATTTAAAGTATAGTGCCTGTTTTGTTATATGTCCTTTACCTAAAAAACCTCCAACTCCGGAAAATGTTCCGGAAGCGGTTAGCATTGTAGCCAGAATTTTTGCTACGCCGACTAATCGAATTCTTGTGCAGAATAGGCCGGAAATGAGGCCTAAAGAAAAACAACCTATGGGTATCTGTGTTAAACCTTTGCATTATGATTACAATAGGGTAAGTGACTCATCGAAAGTAGCGTATTAATTAAAGATTTAGTTCCCCTTGAAAAAATTTAACTTAAGGGCTTTGAAAAGGAAAAGTATATTGCTTGAATAATAATTGTTGCACTCGTTTATTATATTTGTAAATGTGTGAAATAAATGCAAAATTAAAGTTGTCAATTATATTTACAACGATGCAATTTAAATAATTTCCTAAAATTTTAGATAAATAAATGAAACGGACATAACATGCTTACAATATGTATTATTACTTTAATGTTAAAATTGTACAATTTTTAAAAATAAGCGTAATAACTAATTACCAAAGAATTTAGAGATTATATATATAACGTTTGAGTAATTTGAAATTACTCATAGTTAAATTACACAAGTTATAATTAAAAATGAATTGTTTATATATTTATGTTTAATGTGGAATCCTGATTGATTCCACGTATTATCAAATAACAGTCCATTTGATATAATTTTAAATACCAATACAATATCATTGGTACCTTTGCGGTTTTTATCAATGAACTTCTCCACTGTTCTGTTGCTTTTCATCACCCTAAAATATGCTATATGCAAATCTATGTAAATCTATTAACATGTAGATAGATATCTATATTAAAATAGTATTCCATTAGCATTACTAATAGAAATTATTTCAATTTGGACTAATATCTACACATCATTACATTTCAACATTTACATGAATACTTTAAGGCAATAAAAAACAGTGACAGCGTGAATACATCAATGATAGAAACAGGATAAATAATAATTAGTAGGACATTGTAATAAAATACAAACAAATAATTCTTATTGTTAATTATTAAGAAACTTAATTTTTAATCGTTAAGAAATATTTTTTTAGTTCAATCTTAAATGGAGGGAAGACTTTATTTCTATTTGTATCACTGAAGTCGAAGAAACACTGAAGACAGTCAATATTCATGCATTAAAATTACACATCATATCATATTCTTTCTAATTTCGTATAAGTTGTCTTTTTGAATGTTAATTACTATAGTTACACAAATTGTATGAACTATAATAGACTTTTAATTTACACCTATCAAATTACTTATGTCCTAGTACTTAATTGTCCATTTTTATACATACTATTGACAAAATATGGAATGAATCACTTGTACATTTATATATTTACATATATACAAATTATAAAATTATAATTATTTCTTGTATATTGTAATAATGTGTAAGTTTAAATGAATCACAATTTATGAGTGTAATTTCTGGTTTCTTTAAATTATAAATTCTATTTAAATATATATGCATTTTATATTTAATTGTATATTTTTATTTCGTGCAAAGCTGATGTTTAAGCGACAGACTGTCTCCTTTTGAGACCGTTTATAAATATTATGATGTTATTTGTATTTATTGAAAATATTTTAATGATTAAGGTGGACAATTTAAACTTAAGATAACGTTTCGATGTTGTAGGTTTTACAATTGATAGAATTTATAGAATTACATAGAATTCTTGGCGCAACTCATGTGACTTTGTATAACGACACAGTCGGCACAGAAGCCGGATGTGCACTTAGACATTATGCGAACAAAGGAATAGTTACATTACTTCCTTGGCATCATTTAGACATGGTATCGCAGCGTGAGATTCGCACCGAGGGACTTTTCGCTGCTCTTAACGATTGCCTTTATCGATCTATGTACTCTTTCAAATATGTCGCGCTTCTCGATTTAGATGAATTTATTATTCCTAAACACAACGATACAATTTTAGATCTAATTGAGTAAGTCAATTTTTTGTTTTAAATGTTATTGCATTTTGGAATTAAATTACTGAAGCTAAGTAATTAAGTGGCGTTTTTAAATAAATGAAATAATTGATTATTGATTGACAGACTGATCAACGTAGCACCAAATCTTACTCATAATTATTTTTTTTTAATTTAATGAAAAAGAAACCTGTTTAGAGCTATGATTTCAGACTAATTTCAATTTATACCATATTGGTT
>JABFOX010000553.1:0-16173 GCA_022817665.1 Axea sp. ZL-2020
ATATTTAAATAAAAAACCAGCATCTGTCTCACGACGAGAAAGTTAAATTATAATAAAAAAAAAAAACAAAAACAAAAACAAAAAAAACGTATTTAAGTTTAATTTGAAATAATTTTTTAATATCTCAAAGTCTGTCTTACGTTTAATTGAAATGTTTAATCAAATTTTTTAAACTATTTCAATACCTTTCAGGAAATTGCAAACGATATATATTTAAAATTTTTTATCAGCATTTGCAAATGATTACAAAATAAACTCTAATTTAAGTTTATACAATTTTTTGTTTTGTTTTGAAATTACGTTTTTTGATATTTATGAAAAACCAATATATGTTTACAGAAAGTGTACAGAAAATGTTACAGAAAATACAAAAATGTAAAGAATCAATTATACTAAAATAATGTATTTCAAAAATGTATTCCAGTTAAATAATATATTCTGCGTGGAATAAATCAGCAGAATGAAATTTCGAAATATTGTGAAATCATCCGCAATGGGACTGAACGTGTTGGATCATGATGTATCCTTGACCTGTTATCCAAACAACGTGTGGTCTTGAACAAATGTAAATTACATTTTGTAACCCATATTTGTAATTTGGGAAGCATCCGGATTTACACTGGAACCAAACCAACTATCTACTTAATCGACAGCTATTGAGCCTTGGAAAGATTGGATTATGTTTGAATACATTTTTGTTAACATTACACAAATATGCATTGCATAAATTATCATTCAAATTTTTCATAGTCACATTAATTGAAGTGTTATTTAAATAGAAATTAAATTGCTTATGAATTATTGCAATAATGATGAACGTTTAAAAATCTCTATTCAAATTTATCAGAAAGAAGTGAATTTTTGTTGAAACAAGTGGATGAAAGAAAATGTTCAGTTTGTTAAATGCACCGTTGATTATGTAAGAATGAGCAATATTAAAATGATTATTATTAAGTACCATTAAAACAATAAAGGTTTGTTTTAAATGTACATATAGTTTTAATAAATTGCCTTGTGTTAATATTGTTTTTTTGTTCAATTCTTGTTGTCCAATAAGTTCCAATTTTTATCCATTTTTTCATTGATATTACTAACCATTAGATTCCTAGTGTACACAATAAGTAATATAAATGAAAAAATGAAACAATTGTTTGTTTGTTTTTTTAACAAGAGGTGCTCACTTGTTTAAAATTAAGCAACTTGATTCTTGATTTAATGAGAAATTGATTTATATTCAAGAATGTTAGAAATGATAATAAATTCTGTTTGTAACTAAGTGGAAAATTTAATTTTCTAATTTTCCACAATCAAAGATATATTACAAATAAGCTTTTATGCAATTCATCTAAGAAATATTTCCCGCAAAAAATGTCATTCATTTCCTATTACGTAAGAATTTACGTAATTGTGTCAATTATTTTTAGCAGCCTTTTACAATTTCTTAATTTTTGCACTGTAAAATATTGTTACGAGTACTCTCCGTGCAACAATAAATATTTCTCGTCTCATTTTATCTTACCAACTTGCAAAGATCTTCCGGAATCTTTGAAAATAACGCAAAAATGTGAAATTCATTTGCAAGATGCATTTTAAAAATATTTCAAAACGAAAATGTGGACATAAAATTCGTAAAGAAACTAATTCTTTGAACATATTTTTCAGCATTTTTATGAGTCTGCAACGAGACATTAACGGGAAACGTGCGTCGTCACGTACATCCCGATCAGCTGACTGAAGGTGAAAGAAAGTTGAACGCAGGATCGATGCGAATTGTACATAAACCGGCGCTATTCCACTAACTCTAAAGGAAAGTTACATCACGCCACAGTAAGCGTGCCGCGTTGCACGTTCTTGCTGTTCCGAACGCAATATCCTTACAATTTTACAGAATCTTTTCCTACAAAGGTAATGATCCAAAAATATTCCAAATTTTCATACTAACAATTTTATTTGTCATTTCTTCATTTCTGTTACTCGACGAAACATAAAATTTATATTGTCAAATTTTAAATTCCTTTATTTAATCGCATTAGACCATAAAAAAATTAATAAAAAACAATTAAGTTTGAATAAATTAAATGGGAAATTCTAATAAAATCATTAACAATGCGACACATTGCAACGCGATCTTAAATCGCGTTGTAATGTAAAAAATTAAAACTCTGGTGCGCTTTAAACTACTAAACTAATGCATCGTTGGACGAAAAAAAAAATAAAAAAAGCAAAAAAAGTCGTTTTAATAAACGTAAATTTTGCTGCAAATGATATTAACTAAAAATAATAGGCGCGCAAATTTCAAAAGAGCCGGCTCGACAGCAGCGACGCGCAGCCAACGCCGACTGTATAAAAGTAAGAGCAAGGTCACTTTCAGTAACACACATCCCATAACTGTCAGTTCAACGAGTTCACTTGTTTATTGCGCTATAGCAAAAGTAACGAGAAAAGTAGTGAATACTGTTTACAACCTGGTTTTATCGTTCATTTGTTACAAAATTAAAAGGTTAGTGCAACTGAAATTGGCAGCTGTCAAAATTATAACGGTTTAGGATTACAACGATTAATTTCATCAATTTTTTTTTATTTCACTTCTGCCCTTTTTCCGCTTGTTACATCTGTACAGTATTTGAGAGTATATGTCGTGTACGTGCCTATATATATAAACATAGAAAAATGCCACAAGCGCGCGGCTGCACGTGCGCGAGCAACCGCAATTTAGCAGTTAAGGAGGTGAGTCAACTCGTCAACAAAATCAAACGGCAACTACTTTCAATGAGAAATAAATCGATGAGATATTGTTGCATTTTATTAGCTTGGCTTGCTAAAGATAACTTTAAAACAGTGGCGTTTCATTGATAACACGCATGCTAACTTGTGATAAAACGTTTGCTTTCGTAATTTGTAGATATGGGAGATTTGTCGTGTTATTTATCATTGTTTATGATTTGCGAAAACTATTGTTTGTGCATTTTACGCGCAAAAAAATCCGTGCTGCGAAGGAATCATTTTATTACAAACGTTAAAAACAGTAACGCGTCATTTTCTATCAACTTTATTACTGTTGGAAATATAAGTTGACCTCGTCAAGGTCATTCGGTCCATTTACAGGGGTGCGTGTTTTTATACCGCGAAGTTCCGAGTGGTATCGCTGGTGCCATCTATTACATGGAAGTTGTACTCTCGCAACCATATGATCTAAATTTATAAAATGTGAGATGCGAGTGGAAGGTCCGTTTTAGACACGTTTATTTTTAACATCTCATCTATGTGGTTTTGATACGTTAAATAAGTATAAATTATATTTGTGTTTCTTGGATTTTATTTATATATCATTTAAATATTCTTTATACTATATCTCTAACAGAAAACTTCACAATTTGTCCACAAAAAATAAGTTTTGACAAGAAAAAACAAACAAAACTAATTATTTGTAATCTATGTATTAAAAAAAGGCATGCCCAGGTGTATGTTAAGTTCATTTACTAACTTATTTTTAAAATGTTAAAATAGATGGCAATGAATTAAAATTACGAATATTAAAGTAAATTACTTGGTTTGAAAGAATATGTACAATTATGTTGTATTCAAAACATTGCGTATTTTTGTGTTTATAACAAACAAAGGCACCTAATGGATTACTTGTCATTAAAATAAAAGACTCGTTTTAGATAACTTTTTATAAGTTTGAAAAACAATATTTTTGTCAAAATATAAAGCAAATGCATCAGATAAAATAATCTATTTATGTTAAAAGTAAATTGATATTAAATATTAATTCATATATTTACAAAAACATGACTTTAAAAGCATTCAGAATTTAATAAAAAAGCACGATTTCATTAGTAATTATGTAGGTTAACATTATTAAGAAATTTTCAATTTCGTATTTATTTTTAGAAAATTCATTCTTTGATTAATGACCATCTTTTTCTTGCAAAACTCTTAATTTAAATGTTACATCATGAAGTGTTTTAATAAACTTAATATTGTTTTATGCATTTTACTGATCATTATTATAGGTTAATTTACATATATTTTATTATATTATACAAATTATACAAATGTGTAATATCAGGTATATAATGTGCTTTATAATAACTAATAAAGTACATAAGTATCACACTTTTTATATCATACTAATTTGAAACCGAAATAAAATGAATAAATTAATATACTTGAACCTAATTAAAATCTTAAAGAAACTTTCAACCCAAAAATGAGGGGAAGTTTAACTTATTGGAACTTGCGTAGTGTATTTAATACACATATAAGAAAAATTCTGAATGCATATTACGTCGAATAATGCTAAAAAGTTACGAGTTTCAAGAGATTAATCATTAAAAAATTAATTTTTAACCTTAAATATTTATATTTACAATAGTAAAATTTGTAATATATTGCTTTTTCTTATAAATCTGCATAATATTGATTCGCCTGTGCATACTTCGTTTACTGTACTCTAAAATTGTTTTATATTTAAGGATATTTAATACTTTGATGTGTGATTTGTAATTCAATGTCTAATTGATGTTACTTATTTTACATATATGTTATAGCACATGTAAACTATAAATACAGTATGTTGGATTAATATTAAAATGAAAAGCTATATCGAAGAAGCGTCAATTAAAATTACTTTAACGCGTGACAAAGTTAGCGTGACACGTAGTCAAGCGCATAGCATCGAATACAACTGATCTATACGTAAAGCTTAAAAGCATTGAGGAAAAAAAAGACAATTGAGAAAGGTAAAGGGAAGATTGAGGTCCAAGTGAAAAATTACAAAATTTAGTGAGCCAAAATTTTACAATATTATAGTGCAATTAATGCTTAATAATAATTTTATTTTTCTTTAATTGCTTAAATTATTAGTATTTCTTAATATTTAATTCTAAAATGTCTCTTTGTTTCATTGTTATTCTGCTTTTCTTTTAGTTTCTTTGTTTGTCTTGTTTTATTTTAATTAATTTTTTGTATTTTTTGTTTTAAAGAATCAGTCATTTCTTATTGAAATTATAAACAATGATTCAAATGTAAAATAAAGGTTCATGTTTTTATATACAAAGGTACAAAAAATAAATGAAATAATTTGATTGTTTAATCTTTAATAGAAATTTTGTTGGTATATATTTTATGAATTTAACGTTGAGTAAAGGAAGAAATCTTTCAGAAATTGGAGCATGAGAAACAGTCTGAACTTTATCCTTTCTTAATTAAATTTTAATACATAATCAATTTGAAATTTGAGACAGAAATTGTTCATAGGTGGTGAAATATTTTGAAATAAATAAGAACAAAATTAAAATCCACTGCAAAATAATAGTTTTAATTAATTCTGTGCAAAGTCCCCTTGACATGCTTGTATGAATTTATAATTTTTATAATTGATGATTTGCATATTTTTAATGTACCATTTTTGTGAAATAAACAAAATATTATAAAGCGTTAAAATATCACAAATAATATTACCCTGCTTATTTAACTTTAGCAAATTCCACATTGTAAACATGTTAATTTTCTTTGATATAAAAACATAAAATGTGTTCATTTAAGAAAATAAGTAATGAAAAGTGATTCGTTTTGACATAAATAAACATTAATGACAAATTGAATAGAAACTGATAGAAATACAAGTTTGTCATAGACACTGGTAAGAGAAGGAAAATGAGTGTAAATTAATTATACGTGGAAATGAGTCAATGCAAGCGTACAAAAATGCAATATTTTGAAATACACATTTACATGTAAACGTTATGTTTACAGTCATTTTTCATTGTATTTTTAACGTCCTATGTTAGTTTATTTCAACACATTTAAATCCGTGTTAAAAAATGCATAAATATATAAACAATAAATTATATATATTAATTTATTCTATATATATATAATACATTTTTAACCATAATATATTGAGTATAGAGAAAAACAGGATAACTATTTGTAGATAATTAACATTGTTAGAGCCAAAAAAATTAATTTGATGTAATACTTATAATAACAATGTAATATATAAAATATTTTATAATGTCTTCGTTAAAAATAAAATCTGTTACTGTTGCAACTTTTCTTCAAGACAATAAGCTTCATTAAGCCAAATAGCTTCGTTCAAAGTACGATACGAATTATTATGTCACTAGTTCACCTTTTAAATTTAAAACTTAAATTTTTTATTTCACCCGAAAAAATAGTTATAATGATTTTGTCATAATTTTGAAAAAATAAACGCAGAAGAACGATATTTAAAATAATTTTAATAATTTAAAAGACTAATTCTTGAGTTAATAATGAAATTGGAGAGACACATATTAAAAAGTTCTATGGATACAAGTTTGTTCCATAGAATTCTTTAAACTTCAGTTTCCTTAAATTGTTTTAAAGTAATATGAGAAGATTTTTAAGTAGAAAATATCAGTTACACGTGTAATAATTAAAAAAGCCTTGAACATGTGTACAATATGCAGTTTTAACTAAAACTATTTTTGTATTTTTGTTTTATATCTAATTAACTAAATTTAATTTCTATTTGTTTATTTCTTTGAAATAAGAATGTTTTTAGTACATTTATACACGAATTTATTTATATTGAAAAGAAGAAATGAAAATACTTTAAAGTTAATTCAAATTTATAACGAAAACGTAATCACACTGACTTTGCCGTTTTTGCCAGTAAAATTTTCATGCTATTAAATATCGCGCACTCTTAACGATTTTGTTCTTGGTGGAAATCATCTATATAATGGGATTAAAGGTCTCTCTGTGAACTGTACAGAATCATTACTTTTAATTTACCTTAGAAATATAAAATTAATGTCAGTGTTTTTAAAAAACTGAAAACAAAAAATAATACTAAAAAAAGGTTTTTTTATTGCATTTGACTTACATTTATATTCGATAATAAAAAAAAAAAAAATTATTTTCCGTGGTACACTTTAATTTGTTTTTACGAATGAAATGATTTTTTCGTACGTTTCGTAATTACGTAATTTCGAAAATTACGAACGAATGATAAAGCCACGCAATAAAAATGTAAAATAACTTGTTTTTATATTTTATTTAATTTCTATAACTACTTTTTATTCTTAAAATTAGCAAATTTAAATCAAATTACGTCAGATATGATTAATGAACTTATAACATAATATATTAAATGTATATATCTTGCACATTTATGAACCGCAAGAAAAAATAATATAAATGCAACGAAGGAATGTAAATTGTATCTAATGTATGCCAATTTTTGTATTGGGGAGAAACATAAATTTAAACAGTTAACTTTTCACGTGAGCTGTGTATAGAAAAAATGAGTCTCGTGAAAGACAAAGAAATAACAAAACCTGAACATTGGTACACCCTTTCTGAATAAACATTTCGCAAGTGAATTTCTACTTCTCGAAAGCATTATAAATCAATTGAATAAAAAAAGTGTGCAAAGACTACAAAGGAGAAAAAATTGAATAAAAAAAGAACCGACTGAGTGTGCGCGATTCTTTCAACAAAGTATCAGTTGCAAAGTAGTGCTAACTAAAATTTCAATTCCAATTAATGTTATTTCTCTTGGTATACAGGGACAATGGAATTGACAGGGGAAAAAGTGATACACAAAAAAAACTAAAATTGATAACTTTTTTGTTTATTTTCTCTTAACTTATTTGCTCCTGTCCTGGTGCTGCAGCGCAATTGCAGCGCATCTGCTGTGAAATGCGCTAAGGCCACACCGTGCAGTTTTTTACTGGACTGATTTATATTTCAAAGAAAAGGTTTATTCTTCAAATGCTCGCCATCTCGGTGCAATTTGCTAAACCAGAAACACTTTTTCTCCTTGTAACCAAACGTTCATCATCCCCTAAATAAAAGATTATCAAGTTAAAGCAAGATTTTTCCGTATGTAAAATTTAGTCGTAAATATACATAAAGCAAAACTTTTTCTTGTTCATATATCAAAAGCAAGATGCAAGATTGAATTACTTATCTTGGCGCATTTGTATCGCGTATCACGTATGCATGGTACATGAATGCGAGAAAAATGTTGAACTAAAGTGCATTGAAACAGCGCTTGGGGGTTTGATATTATAACCGAACATATACAAATTGCTTGTGTTATAGTAATAAAGTTAATGCATAAAATTATTCAATTTCGCAGAAGAAAAAAATGACCAGTCTGAAGGACCAGTTATTAATCAGCGTAAAGGAGCCAGTGGCAACCAGCAGAAACAAAGTCACGGTTGTGGGAGTCGGTCAAGTCGGGATGGCTTGCGCTATCAGCATTTTAACAAACGTGAGATATATTTATCATGAAAAATGTTATTCCAAATTGGTTTCGCGGATAATTCAATATATTTCACTTGTGTGTTATAAATATTTCATAACATTGACATTGTTATATGTTGAACGCAAATACGTTCACAGTGAATTTAAATAATTGATTCAAATTGCGAATCTAAATTATAACGGATGAAATGCGCTTCTTGCGTGTGGGAGTAAATAATGATCATCGAAAGTAATGATTTTCAATTTATTGTTAAAATTAATGAGGTACCGATTAAATGTAACATGAATAATCTATTATTTAAACATTTGTGTTACATAATTTTATATTCGGTTTCATTTTTATTTCGCTCAGGTAATTTTGAATCTAATAAATTGGATATCATTTGTTTGTTTGTTTCAATGTGATGCGCGTGAAACATAATGGTATATTATATATACATAGATTAAACATACATAGATTTAACCGTGACATTTTGAGCATTTCAACTCACAGGTTGATTATAAAAAATTGAAACGGAGAAATTATTAACATTTCATTGCAATAATATAAAAGTATTAATCTTTTTTCGTTTCATAATTCTTTGGAAAACCGTTACGATTCATGAATAAAATCATGCAATTTCATGATGAAAAATTCATCAGTTTTTATCAAATCCATTATCCTGGCAAAAGAGTTTTGCTTTGTTGATGGTCTTAGTTGTTGGAAAATTGCCGGCTACAAAAATTATTATCAATAATTAAAAGTTACTTTATTTCTATAAACTATGTATATCATTTTTATTAACAATGATTCTATACATTGCATGAATTATTTATATTTTGTAAAAGTAATAATTTCAAATAGTTATGAGTAATGATTCAAGTTTTCAGTGTTATTTTATTTACATGTTTATTAATTCCATTAATCATTCATTGAACTATCTTTAAACGTATAATTACTACAACATCAGTTTTATAAATTAAATAATTTCAAAATAAAATAGCATTAATTATCATTTAACAATTCATCTTAATGAAGCTACATTCCAAAGTATTGTTTAAATCCAAACATTTCGTAAATATTTAAAGTAATAACAATATTTTAATGCAGCAACGTTTGTTTTTATTTATTATGTATGAACTTTTTTTCTTATCTATTTAAACCGTTGCTATCAATTTTAGTAAAGCAGCCGTATGTCTGACTTAAATACACATACAAACAAACTTCAAAGGATAAGTATTATAAAAAATAATAAGCTACATATCAATTTTGTTCCATTCTTGTATATATTTACAAGAGTGATTTAAAGTAAATATTTTAACGTATATAATTTAAAATCTTAAATCAAGCAATACCATTAAATGAACGATTTTATTACGCTGATTGGAGGAAATTATCATATCTTCAAATATTTTTATCATATTCTAATATACATTAAAATGTACATTTTATTTATTTAAGAGCAACAGTCAGCAACGATAAACAAACAAATTAATATAAAAATTTGTTATTATATAATTTGTTATTATGTTATAATGCAGATATGGATTTTGTTACACTAATATTAAAGTTATGACAAAGCACAAAAATATCACTCTAAGTATTGATTCCAAACGTAGACTAGTCGAGACTAAAAAAAACGTTAATTAACCGTTAATCTTGAAAGCTCATGCTTCTTCAGCACTCTTAGAAAAAGCTTAGTAAAGTGAGCGTCAGAAACAATAATTTTTAGTTATTTCAACTAAAGATCGAATTACTTTAAATCAACAATTAATAGAATTAAGTAACTCAAGGTTCAGTTAAACAGAAAATATTATTTTTTGTTCTACTAACTAACATTTTCATTGCTAATGTTGTATTGCAGTCAAAAAAATGCATATAACAAATCATAATTGTTACAAAAATGAAGAAATGTATGATTATGCAATCAATATTAAATACATTATTATTGATTATTAATGTTTAAACAGAATGTGTCCAATGATTTGTGTTTGGTCGACGTTATGGAAGACAAATTAAAAGGTGAAATGATGGACCTGCAACATGGTAGCGCGTTTCTGAAAAATGCAAAAATCAATGCCAGTACCGATTACGCCGCGACGGCCAATTCAAGCTTATGCATCGTGACAGCCGGTGCACGTCAACGAGAAGGCGAAAGTCGACTCAGTCTGGTGCAACGGAACACGGACATCTTCAAGGGCATTATTCCTCAATTAGTCAAGTACAGCCCAAATACTATTCTTTTGATAGTATCGAACCCCGTCGACATCCTTACTTATGTCGCCTGGAAGCTATCAGGCTTGCCTAAGAGTCGAGTTATTGGTAGCGGGACCAATTTAGATTCGGCGCGGTTTCGATTTCTTCTGTCGCAAAAACTAAATATAGCGCCGCCGTCTTGCCATGGCTGGATTATTGGGGAGCATGGTGACACCAGCGGTAAGCTTCTATGATCAAAAATAAGTCTTCTGGAGTTTTAATTGAGTTGTTTATATTTAACGTTACGATGATTATTAGAGACGGCGAGAGCTTTTGCAAAGTTATTCACTGTCGGGAACGCTAATTTAATTTATCGACAAGACTGACAAAGATCGTTGGGGTTGGTTTGGTTTAATTTTACATAGAACGGAAACGTAATTCATTTTGTATACGCGATAACAAAAGTTTGAATTTTCTTTGACATTTATCAGTTCAATATTTTTGTATTCTATAATATATATATATGTATATATATGGAGATATTTATTTGTTCTGGCAAACGTGACTATAATATTTTGTACACCACAACAAAAATTTATCTTTTTTAACTACTGCTTAAATTATTAACATTTTTATATATAAAAAGTATATGTTTATTACAAGTTTTGTGTAGAAACGAGATAATCAAATAATTTTCGTTCGTAAAATAAGATTATCTTTGAAATTAAAAATCTCTTTATTAAGTATTATTTTATTCATTTTTAGTTTTTAACTTAATCCGCAACATACTTAATTTGTTCAGTTTGAAAAACAAAATATCCTAAATATTCTGTTTTTACGTAACTCTTTAGAAATTGTATTCCTTATTTTTGAAATGGTCTGTTCGCATATTTTACCAATTGAGAGTTTTGCATTTCTTGAATTTTTGAATTCTATTTTCGTACCAAATAACAGATTACTGTAAAATGAAAATAAGTAGAGAAGCGGTTCAGGTAATACTTTTAAATATTTTTTAAATGTTTAAAACTAATCTTATGCTATTAACGTTAATGATTTTCTTTGTTTTCAAAATAATAATATATTTGAAATAACTAATTGTTTAATTTATAATTCCTGAGGAATTGGCATATACATACTTTTAAAATACACAAATACATAATTTACGATATTTGAAATAATAATTATTTTACTTCTTATTCATTTATAACCAATAATGCAAATGTTTTTGTCTGAAAAATTCTTTTTATGGAGAATTAAAAACAAAATTTTTCATTCATAAATAAAAATTCCACTATTGCCAATAGAAAAAGTTTCTTTCTGATTCAAGTTTTACCTATATGAATGGAAAAGTATTGATAGTAATCTGACATCTTATTATTTTTTTAAAGTTTCATTACCGAGAATTTTAATTTTGTTATATTTTACGAAAAAAAAAAAAAACTTCTACAATTGTAAACGACATTGCATTAATTTTAATTTTGTCTTATGTTAGTTAAAAATTAAATATATGCCACATCTAATATTACTCTTGAAAATTCATACAAATCTCGAAGCAAAAATGCAATACATACTTGCCAAAATTATGATATTGACAATAAAATCATAAACTCTTTAAACCTCGTTTATCCCTCGCGTTTAACACTGATCATCGACTTTTATGGTCGCAGTGTAGAATTTCAATTTACATTTTAATCAATTTGATGATCACAATTAACATACAAATATCTTTAACATTTTGAATCTCGGGGTAAATAAAAATGAAATTCAACATACATAAACTTTGCCCTGATAATTAAAGATGATTAACGTTAATGAAGAGCTGTTTGAGAAAAAGTCTACATTTTATAGCAAATTCCTGCATAACGTATGAAAACACTTTTGTTGCAAAGTTTGTTCATGGCGAATCTAATAATCAGATGATTATGAACACTACATTTTTAATGAGATAACGTTAGATTGCGGAAGAAAAAACAAACCAAAACAAGTATTATGAACAGCAGAACAAGAACGGTAAAGTAATAAAAGTTTTAATGCTCAGTTCCGGTGTGGTCTGGAGTAAACGTTGCCGGTGTGAGGCTGCGCGATATAAACAAACACGTCGGTACGGAAAAGGATGAGGAACAGTGGAACGAGATTCACAAACAAGTGGTGCAAAGCGCATACGAGGTGATTAAACTCAAGGGATACACCTCGTGGGCGATCGGACTCAGTATCTCCAGCCTAGCCTCTTGTATTCTTCGCAATTCCAATCAAGTCCACGCTGTTTCCACGATGATGAAGGTGTGTATATGCGCACATGATTGCACGCGAATATGCCATTATAATTAAACTTATAAACACGTAATAGCGATCTTCCGTGTGTTTCGTTCGTAGTAAAACAAAACACGAAGGAAAAAAACCGGGATTATTTAATAATAATTTTGTAAATGGATTTATTGACACAAATGTTATAGATTTTTACGTTTTGAACAATTATTGCTACGAAAAGAGACAAGAATAACTTCATCGGTGGAGAGTTAACTTGAATATTAAATAGAGTTGTATTGATAGTTTAATGTAAAATCAATGTTTTCGCTAACACTTTTAAGTGAACGTCAAAAGGTTTTCGATTTTTAATTTACTTGCGGAAGTAAAAAATCCATTGTTTAATTAGTGTTGAACAAGTGAATTGATAGTCGATGAAACGTTGCACTATAGCTTTAAAATATATATTTTATGTTTTTGCAAAAAATCGTTAAATTTGATTAACAAATGAAACAACACCAACATGAATTACGCGCTTATATTTCAGAGGGTTTTTAATTTACTGAAATAATGCATTTTATACTTATTTAATAAATAAAAGTTAATCATTAATGACAAAAATAAACTACTTTGTGAATAATGAATTATAAGTTGTTTCAATTTTGTTTTTAATTTTAAAGTAATATAATTGATTATTTCTACAAACTGTTGTTATTATTGTTATTTATAATAGTAATTATTGCTTTTAATTTGTCACATTAAAATTTTCATTTTATTAACAATGTAATTAAATACTTAGTTATTCATTACTTCATTCATGAAGATACCTGGATTATTTGATTATAATTTATAGTCTCATAAAACACGTGCTATAATAATATCTCAAACCAATTGCACATATTATAATTATAACATGTAGAATTTATATGAGAATAGAATTTATAATAAAAGCAACATCGATATATAAGCATTCGCTACCATAAATTAACACATATTTGAATTTTCATAGAAAATGTTTTAATGTTAAAGAACTTATCATCACTTTTAACCTTAATGCAATTTTTTCCGTTTTGTTTACGTCCGATCCTTACTTTACAACGCAATTTATAACTCATAAAAATTTTAGTATATTTAAAATTTCCATATAAAATAATTTATATTATAATAAGTAGTAATACTTATCATATTACAAATTAATTAGACGAATATTCATTCATATTTATGTGTTCCAGGGATACCATGACATTAATGAAGAAGTTTTTCTCTCCTTGCCGTGTTCTATAGGCGAAGAAGGCATCACCAATGTTGTCCAACAAAAATTGACTGATGAAGAAGTGTGTATGTTGCGCAAATCAGCATGCACAATAGCCGAAGTGCAAAAGGGCTTAAAATTTTAAAAAAACAATAACGTCATCGAATTTGACGTTAGTTTACTAAAATAAATTTAATTAAATGTTATATAAACGGATCAAATGTTTGTACTAGCTTTATTACATGATTAGTACTGATGTTGTATTTCCGCACAATAGTAAAATTCGTAGTTTTTAAAGTTCGCATTTATTTATACCAATGTGTGCATGAATGTATACGCTTGAATAACTGATTTCTTAAATTATATATAATGCATGGATCATAATAATGAACAGTGAAATAAGAAAAAATAATTAGAATAAAAACGACACTTTTATTTTGCGATGGAAAGATAAATGAATGCTTGATGTGTGCATAAAGCAATGTTTACTCTAAAGTACCTCAGCTATTTATCGACGTCAGTATTATTCACAGAGTTTTATATTTCAGTAATATCATCTTTATATATCACTTCTTTCGAATACAATACAAAAACTAAATGCAATTTTGATGTACTTTTAACATTTTTGAACTACGCACTTTTTTAATATTGTTCCATTATTTATGTATTTTAACAATTGATTAAAATTTATGTACAATGAAAATAAAAAGCTGTAATTATAAATGCCAATTGTCCTATCAAAATATTGTTTTTTTTTTCTTATTGTAATATTTATTAATATATGCACAATATGTTAAATACTTTGATTGTATTAAGAATATGTTTAAATATTCACAATTTTCTTTGGAATAACTATAGCAACTGATTCGATTATTATTTTTGTTATGACAGTTTAACACTTAATAAAGTTTCCAATGATATTACTTTTCTATATTAAAATTAAAATATTGCAATTTTTTATTGAAAAATGATTATATTTAATAAAATTATAAAAATAAATAAAATCGCATCAAATTTACACATTTTCCGCGATTTGACTAAGCTCTCATCAATATTTTTTCATTCTCAAACAAAATGCTTAGGTGAAAAATATTTTCAGGGAAACAGGTAAAAATTGTTTTGAAAAATGCACTTTTTTATATTTAAAATTCTATATTAATGGCACAATGGATTGTGAATTTATGATTCTTTGTTCTTAATAACCTACAGTAATAAACTGTTAACTGATAAATAAATAATAAAATTAGCTATACAGGTATAAAACATTTTTATCTCATTTATCTATTTGTTTTTAATTTTTCAACATCAATTAACGTTTTCCTATCACAGAAACGAGTGCTTTGAGTCAGATGAGCAATGGCATCGAGTAAGAAATACCCAATTAAAAGCAACATCTAAAGTTACTGTGGTTGGAGCTGGTGCAGTGGGTGTATCTATTGTTAATACTCTTTTGTTCAAGGTGATTATGAAATGACCTTTTTTTTAAATATAATAAAATATTACTTTATCTACAATACCACTTTAATTAAATATTATAACAATTTGAATATAATCTTGTTATTTTCCATTTTACATTTTTGTAGTTGATTAAATACTTTTAATTATAACAATAACATATGCTTTTCAAAATATTATATGTGATATTAAACTATTACTTAGCGAGGCAAAAATGCACAATAAAAAGTTGTAATATAAAAATATGCATATGTTGAAAACATTTTATTAATGAAATATACAAAAAATGTTGTGCTATATGGTTTACCTAAAAACAATTTATAAATAAAATTTTTATTAGAAAATCAGTAAGCATATTGTTTTGATTGATAATAATCGTCAAAAATTAGAAGGAGAAGCTTTAGAATATAACCATGCCACAATGTTCCTTGATGGTTGTAAGGTGGAAGCAAGTACTGGTTAGCAGACCTTATCCTTCATCGATAAATTAGTTATTGATATTACAAACAACTATACACATACGTATCATTTTTTCTCAATAGATTTTATGGTATCCCGTGATTCGCAAATTGTTATAATTACTGCTGGAGTAAGACAAAGGGAAAATGAAACCAGACTAGATTTAACACAAAGAAATGCAGATGTTTTTAAACAAATTATACCCAGATTATTCGAAATTAATCAGGAAGCTATATTTTTAATCGTATCAAATCCAGGTTTGAACAATTATTCAGTTCACAAAAAAAAATTTATATTATGAAGATTTATCATTTTATATATT
>JABFOX010000554.1:0-16171 GCA_022817665.1 Axea sp. ZL-2020
AAAGTAATTTATATTTTATTATTATTATAATTATATATTATTATTATTAAGTAATATATATTAAATAGTAATATAAAGATTAATTATAAAAATAAAAGCATAAATATATTAAAAACATTTAATTTATTTTTTATTGATGAATTAAATGATTTTTATTGAATGGATGCTAAATGATAATAAAATAAATAGGTGTTCTTTTTATTATATTATTCTTTTTAATTCATTTATTGGTTTTTCTGAGCAGGTTATTGATGCGAGGAGAAAAGAGGCACCTCATTTATTACCAGAATTAAAAGCCCACTATGATGTCGATGGTTCAGCTAGAATCGGACCACATTTATTATTGGATCAAACTATAGTCAATGAATATCTCAAAGGGATTGGTTTAGAAACTGGAAAATTTCAAGCAGGATCTGGATATAATAACCAAGCTCTACAGCATAGGTAAAACTAGCCATTATTAAAATAAATCTTTTTTTTTTTAATATATTTGACTTGAAAATGTTCTAATTTTAATCAAAAAAATTGTATTATGATTTTTTAAATAACTTTTATCTAAACTTCATAAGTGAACTTGATATAACTAACTTGATTTTGAGTGAATTTTTATATAACTAACAATTTTAAATATAAATTTAGAATTTATTATATATAATACCAGCTTTAGAGATTAGGCATAACAAAAATTAATTACAAAAAAATTATATGTGTATTTCATTTCATAATTATTTATTTTAAAGAAGTAACACTGTACGTTACAAAATTCACATTACATTTATTTTTATTATTTACTAGGCCAAATATTTGTTAACTTTATTATTCAAACCATAGTTAATGAAATAATGTTATAATTTGACAATTATAATTCAATGTTTTATAAGCAATTATAATGATAAAACTATAAATATGTTTGAAAAACATATTAAAACGTATGTAAATGTATAATTACGAGTTGATATAATCAATTAAAGTAATCCATTATTAAACTATCTCAGTGGTTTATAAAACATTATTCATTGTATTTAATCAAGAAGTACGTTTACATTTTATGAATACAATAAAATAAAATATTATTTAAATACACTATTAATGTATGAAATACTATTGCATTATAAAAGTTATATTTGAATGTAAAATATGATTAATTTCAATCTAAACCTCATAAGTTTAATAAAATAAATAAAAAAAGTAAATGTCAACATAAACATATATATATACACACATATATAATTAGAATAATTATTTTGTACGTTTAAAGAACATCGGATTGTATATATGATTATATTATAACTAAAATTATCATTCTGCTGTTTGGGCATATTTGAACATTCACTCCAAATTTTTATTATTACAATGAAAAACATTTTTTCATAGGAAATTCATTTTTGTATTTATGTGTCTAATCATTATATAGATTGTATATATTTACATTCCGTCTTTAAGTCAATCAATTTATACTATTTCAGACATTCGTGGGTAGATACAGCTGGTCGAAATTCGTTAAGCGATATTAACAGTGGAAGCACAGAAGTTGATAGTGGAAATTCATCTCCTGGTGTTACTAAGGTATTATTATTATTGTTGTTGTTGTCGTTGTTGTTTCCATTATTGGGTCATTTTTATGAATTCAAATTTATGTTCAGCAAACATTAAAAACGTCTATATTTTATGAACTATGATGTTCGCATTTTCAATTAACACATTTTTTTGTCTTTTTTGTTTTTTACACTTATATTCTTTCTCAAATTGCTGTTCTGATGGCCCTTCTGGCGTTCATGAAGGTTTTCCACATATTCCAATAAAAAACATACTATTATCACTATCATCATCATTATTTTTTATCACTTTTGTCTTAAAGTATTACATTTTTATTTTCTTGTAGAAACTTCCTGGAGAAGATCTAACATTTGACAGCATGAAACGTGTACTTGTCGAGTCAAGCAATAATTTGGTTAATGAGGAACAAGAACGAGAGAACCAACTTGCACAATTCTTTAGAAACGCTTCATTTGATGATATAATAAGAAAAACTCAGCCGAAGGTAATTTTTGTTATATCAGAAAATATGTACTAAAATTATTAAAATAATTGAATTAATAAAATAATATATTTACAGCAAGATGCATTGCAGAATAAACTATCTGAGATTTTTAATTCATTGACAGCAGAGCCGCGAAATGCAATCTCACTTGGAACTGTGCCAAGTGATACAAAAACGAACCAAACACCGACGTACGAAATACATTTTCCTGAATTATTTGTATATTAAGGAAGCAGTATCTTTTTAAGGTTCCATGTAGTTGACAATTGTAACAAATTATAAGCATTCTATTGGATGTCTTGGAATTTTGAAGTCGATAAGAATCCTGTACATAATTTTAGAGTTAAATATAAAAAAAAATTCACGTTCAATATGTTTAAAAGAAAAAATTACCAAAAAAAAAAAAAAAAAAAAAAAAAATCTGTAATGATTTTCTGTCCACTGTTTGAAAATTACAAATTGTGATGGGAAGGTGTACAGATATTATTTTTAATTTACCATTGTTATAACTGCATTAAAGTGAAATTAATTTTCTTTTCATTAAATTAGAAATTAATTTTCTTTTTACATGCAAACGATGAAAAATATTTAATTTGCCATTTAAATAACTAAATTTAGTTTACAAAGTATGTATATGTATTTTATATCTTACTGCTTAGAACTTTTCTACTCGTCTTTTTTAACTCAATTTCAGATGAAATCTCAGTCTTAATTTTCATCTTAATTCTTATTTTTTTATCACAAAAGTTTTGTAAATGAAGTTACATTATTTTGGTATAAAGCTGGCATATATATGATCAAAAAAAACATTCATAATGATTTTTCATCCATGAATTGAAAACAAACTATGATAGGAAAGTGTAATGATATTTGCTGGTAATTTTTAAATTATATGCCAAAATTAAAATTATACAACTTTTAAATAAAACTTAAATTAATTGGAACAAAGTAGAACGTTTTATTTAGTAATTAAATAATAAAATGTAAGTACAAACAATTCAAATATTGTGTTATAATTTTGCAGCATTTTTTAAATTAATTATCTTTTAAAATTTATTTTTACAGTAATATGAAAATTGCAGCCTGGACTTTTTAAATTAAACATTTATTCTTATTTTTAATAAGGTAAAAAATAATTGAATGAACTTAATAACCCAGCAAAAACTTAACTATAAATTTTAATTCTTTTAGATTTCATTTATGCGAGTTTTTATTGTTGATACATTAGCTTAATATAAATCTGGTATATTCAGTTAAAAAAACAAACAAATACGTAACGTTAAAAATGTTGTAACTAATTATTAGCATAAAAGTACTTAAAAATAGTATAGAAATAGATTAAAAAAATCGGTGTAATTTGTGTTTGATTCCCCTATAATAAATATGCCTTTAATAGAATCAAAATGACAACATTATGTCAACATTTTAGTCATTTTATTTGAACGCGGTGAACTAAACTGAACAACGGTTAGCAAACACTTCTGAAATTTTGCAGGATTCAAATTTATTGTGTGCTTACATAAGTGTAAAGCACTCAATCCAGGTATCATCAACGGACACGGAGAAAACGATTACATAAATGGTAAAACGGGTTCTGTAGTTTCTGATATACATCGTAAATTTCTTTTAATAAAAAATCAATATGAAAGATTTTATCCATAACTGCAAATTTAAGAATAGTCAACAATAATCGTATTGTAATCGATATTTATCTATGTAGCAACAAACAGTTCTAATTGTAGTAGAAATAAAATTTTATTTACATACTTCATGCTTCATTGTTGTATAATTAATCAATATATCAAAGACAGACGATCTTAAAATTGGTCAGTTCTTTTAATCATTGTGTTATAATATTTTATTCATTTTGTTTTTGTATGTGTAACATTTGTACGTGTGTGTGTAACATCTATTAATACTATAAAATATTACATTTGAAAGAAAATAATGTAATTAAGTATTTAAAAGTATATATGAAAGTAAGTATATAAAAAGAAATTTTTATATACAATAAATATAAACAGATTTATGTAACATATATTGCTATTATTAATAATTTAAATAAATATTAATGAAATAATAATTTCTTTGATTTTTACACGCTCACTAAAGATGAATGTTGAACAAATGAAAAATTATAAAATCATAAACTTGAATGTTTCAAAAGTCATGTTTTCACATGACTTTTGTGACATTCACATGACAATCACAAAAAAAAAATGAAGCAAAAAATTATTAATTTAACTCATTGATTGACGTATGATACCTCTTCAAACAACTCACTGACGTATACAAACAAATGATAATACCTGCTTCTCAAAGTAATTGAAACGTGAACACTAATATACCTTCTGCTTTACTTCTACGCTTCTCATATGGAAATGAATTAGTATTTTGTTTAGATATGCTTGTATAATTTCACAACACGAATTTTAAACCTCTCTATTTATACTGTAACATCAGAAATCTAATAAATTAAATTTCAACATTTATCTATTTGTTTTATAAATAATTTTTTGTATTAAATGTTAATTTTTTGTTTTGTTTTATTTAACTATATTAATTCATTGATTCATAATGAAATCTCACATTCATATCATTTTTAATGCATAACATATCTAAACATACATTGAGAAAACTGTTATTGTAAATTTTACGATAAAATCAGTTTAATAAAAATCCTAATCGCAAGGTTTTCCATGTGGTATTTGCAATGAAAAGTGTTACATTAGGAACTATACCAGGTTCCTGAAAGGCACGCTGACAAAGGCCTTTCTAATAGAGGTTTAATAATGTCTCCTGATCTCAATCAGTTCAATTAATCTGAGATGTAAAGCAGAACTTTAATGCGACTCCAATTAAGCACGGTTTCTGCGGTTTAATTCGTGTCTGATAAGAGATTAATAGGAAAAATAATATTAATGTATAAATTATTTATAAGCAGTATAAATTGAAAATTGCGGTAAATGTCTAAATTCAAAATATTACTTTATTTGTATTATATGGGCAGAAAAAATCACAAATGAATTTTATATTTCGAAATTGTATGCTTACGAAATATAATTCGACATTCTGATATTGAAATATATTTAATATGTTTAGTTATTTCAATATTTCTACCAAAATCAATTTCGATCTTGGATCACTCAAAACAGTTTCTTTAAAATATTTACTGAGAATACATGTACAAAACTTACGTCACACATCTATTAAAAATTGAAATATAATATAACACATATAGCGCATACAGAATGCATATGAATTTCATGGAATATGTATAATACATGTGAATAATTTTAAAATTATTTCAAATATTTATTAAATATATAACATACAAAGTACTACTGCACATTACGAATGGCATGTGTTGAATAAACTGAAAGAATTATTGTTTTTAAATGAAATTCTGTGGCATTAATGAAACATAGAAAAAAGTTATCGATAACATAGTAAATTGATATTATTGTGAAAATTATTTAAACAATATGAATAATTTCCTATATGCATACTGACCACTCGTATTCAAAAGTGTCTAAAACAGTGAAGTAATAGAATTGTCTGGAATACAGATACTGCTGGAGAACAAGCAGTCGGAATAAACTTAGTAGATGCAGAAACAATTTAGATCATAAGTTAGTACACAGAAAATTTACATTTAATTGAGCGTGTAATGAATATATAATCTATCTATTATTCACTAATAACGGACCAAGAAATGCAATCTTGTATAAAATCATGTTCGAAAAATAGATTTTTTTTTTTGTTTGATTTCATGAATTTAATTTGTTATTTATGCACATATCACCAAAGCAGAAATTGCTAATCATATGCTTGTAGTAACGTTTGGCGTTATGTCAACATCAGTGTTGAAAGGTAACATTAATTACCAGCAATAATCCGTCATCGATCTAACTCTTGTACCGATGTCGATACTACATTGGTAACCAACAGTTGCTGGCATGCAATGTTTATCCAATTTCAATTCAATCGTTAAGCCGATCTCAGACAAACGTATGTTATTGTATTGATTCTGGCGTCGAACGACTTTTGCACCAACAACATTGTCATTATATTGGTCAGTAATACCTAGTATTATTTCATCATTAAATTAATCATAATAGCAAAATTAGACTTCAGTAACATTGTATCACCCTTATAGAAATATTGCTGCAAATTTGCAATAAGGTTTGAGAATGTATTATGCAGAGCAGAAATATGCGATTATAAAAGCATTTAGTCGATGTTATTGTGACTCTGATTTTTTGAAACAATTATTTCATTTGCAGTATCCTATCATTATAAGAGTTCCAGTAGGACTAACAGTTTTATCGACTGACCTTTAAATTTTCAATACCTTTTTTAAATTCAGTTACGCTAAACCTTCATTGGTAATTCGGCAAGACTCTGATATAAGTTTTGCTATGTAATCCAGATATAGTGATGTCTTTTCTTATTATTTATTTTAATACGAAAACTGTTGCAGCGGAATATCAAGTTTTCATCGGCGTTAGAATTATACGCATTAAAAACAAAATCAGTTCAATTAGACGCACTACTAATTCGTATTTAAATAGACCTTGCTGAGATTAAATCCGATCCATGAAAACTCATCGTCAGATTTAATCATAATTAACTTAAAATTAACATATTAATTTAAGCAAACAGATCTGAAGAGGTTTATCGCATATCAAATTTCGTTGGATGTGATATACTTTTTCTTGAGAATAAATTTTATCATGGAAATCTACCCCCTTGAATAATGAATTTTGCACATTTTCATCTTGATTTAACTAAACATCTAATTTTACTTAACGTTAGCAACAAATGCGTTGTGTAAATGAAATGTCGCTTTTATTAGTCGATATGAAAGAAAACTTTTAGCACCGACCATTATTAGTTAAGCCGTGACGGAACTCAAACCGTTTTTCTTCTTCTTATTTTCACTCTCCATCCTTACTATCATGACACACAGTCTATTGTAAACCAGTTCACAACCCAGTTTGCAAAGAATTTCCCCTACTTTTTGTCTTTCACTGTTATTCCCTTTTTATGCATGCCGCTGTAACCTAAAAGTGTATTGCAAGATGTGACAATGTAATTTCGTGATCGTATTCTTTCGTGTCTACATTTTAGTTAGCGTCCGCGACGATAACCGAACGCGTATGTAAAAGCGTCGAAATGGTCCTTCGAGTGAGACGCTTGCGAAATTGCTATTTTATGTTGCGACGTAAAAATGTAGAGAAAAAGAAAGAACTTACGCTCCACTCAAAATCTATACTACGTCTTTTGTTGAGAGGAGCATTGATGCGCACGGTAAGCCAACAACGCCGACAGAAACTATTGTTGCGGTTACAATAACGGAACGATTTAAAAAAAAAAAAAAAGAAATAACATCTTCCAAATATTTTATTTCGGTAAATAACGCGGAACATTTTTTCCTTCTTGAAATAGTTGATTTAAATGCTAACTACCTCGAGTTTTGTTTCAGAGGTTGCACAAAATTTGATGCATTTATGGTATGCATTATTTATTTGCATACAAATTTAACGCATTATTATTGTACATCGAGGGAAGCCAGAAGGCTTGAAATAGTTTTGCAGTATTTAAATTAACAGCGCATTAAAAATATTAATGACTTGTAAGGAAACAAACTATCCCTTGTCGTGAGGATTTCGAAGAAAAACATATCTATAATTTTTAATCTTTATTAAAAAAAATCTTTAGGCAATCTTTGACTTGGCTCTGACAAACCATAAAATTGATATTTGTCTGAAGTGGGTCAAAAGTGACACACGATAAAATTACGATTTCCTTTAGAAATTTTAAAGTATTTGGGTCAATCGAAATGAAAAAACAACTGTTTATGAAGACGAATTCTTAAAGCGGAATACAATAAAAACAGAAAATTATTAATCAAGTTTGAGATAATATCACCTTTGTATATAAATTGTCTTTTGGGCATGATGTGTCTTATCAGAAACTTAGTTACAAGTACAAAAAGAATAAAATACATAGTCGCAACGGAGACGAGTTTTAGGTGATTAAATTCCAGATAATATCTGGATATTAACTGAACTGGCAAAATATTATAATGACTCAAAATATGAAAGACTTGAGCAAGGTATAATGTAGCGCTGATCTACACAATTTTTCAGACTTAAAGACCATCACAAAGAAGTATTATACCTTAAAGCCAAACACAGATATTCGCACCTTCACTTATAAGCGATGTTTACTATTTTCTTTTGTACAAAAATTGTTGTTTTCTCTATTTTTATGTTTTCTCAAATTAGATAAATAGAAAATGGTTGAAGATGTATTCAACTTAAAAGAAAGTTCAAACATCGATTTCGAATAATTTGTAGTCTGACATTCATGCTAACACTTCAACCGAATTGACTGCGGTTTTAGAAATACAGATAAGTTTCTTTATTCAACTGAATGAGCTTGATTAAATTCAAAAGGAATGGCTGTAATGTGATGTGTATGTTATCTATATACAAAGAGCGAGCCGCTGTAACAAACATTTTTACCAAGTTGCTTTTAAATAACGGGATTATCACATAAAAGTGGGGGTAATAAAATAATCTGAAAAATCAAAAATTTAATTTTATCTGGAGAAAGATGTCAACGTCTATCCAAATTCGATGTTCATGCTTAAAAGGTATTTTTATTTATACTGCAGATTATAAAGAAGTTGAATACATTAACAACTATTAAAACCAATAAACACTATTAACCGCAAAAGTTCAAAACCCGTCATTTTGCATCGTATTATCATTTTGCATCGGCATGTTTTCCAAATATATACTTTTAAACTACCATACTTTTCGGTTTTCTCCAACAGTATTTTACAAATTCTATTTTACAAATTCACATTTACAATCATTTACGAGTTTGATAAATGGTGATTTAATTTTAATTTAAGACAGCTATTAATTTATAGATAGGATATAAACCCCCCTCCCCACCCCGGCACATTGCATACAACAGACCAGCTCTACAATTAAAATGAGAGTCCAACGTTTGCATGGCATATTTGTTCAGATTTTATTTAAAGTTGCTATGAATTATTTTTGAATAAAGAAAAAATGTCGGGAGTCTTGCTAAATAAACTTTTGTTTTAACCATTATTTATGTTCTGTACGATAAAGATCGTTTGCCATTTACACTCAGTTTACACGATTCAAAATCAAATTATTTTAATAAATTTACTTCGATAACTTTTTAATTGCGATATTTAGCAATTAAAATGTAATTTTCTTCAGATGCGTAATAACTGTAAAAAATTTATACAAAGAAACGTGAAACGATTACTCTCATATTTTTACACTTTTATATGACGTCAACATTTTTTACCTTTTTTATACGTCCATATGAAAAGGCAGTTTGTCAATAGACTTACAATAATCTGACAAATGCTGTAAAACTGACACTAGATTCTTTTTTCTGTTAGAAATATACAATGAACTGAAAAACTATATTATTTTAACAGAATGTCATGTTGTTATCACAATAGAAATGTTTTTCTACAAACGAAAGATGATATATAATCTAAGTTATATAATGATATGTACATAGAATATATATATGCATTTAAATTAGAAAATTTAAATCCTACAACATTCCATATATTCAGTAGATATTGCTTACATACATGAATCACAAATGCATTACATACAAATTTCATCTGAAAACTTAGATAAACAATTCAAACAACAATTACATTTATTATTGATGTAAAAATTATATTACCCGTTGTTGTTTAATTATGGACAATGACTCAAGATAATGTCACTCATAAGATATTTACAAAATTCACTAAATAATGTTTGTAAATTAATATTCATATATATGTTTAATACATATTATGGCTTATTATTGGAAATTATAAATTAATTACTAAAAGCGAATTAATGGCAAAAACCATCTTTATCGACATGTAATATTACAACCATAAACTTTTCCTTAAAGTTGACTAACTGTAGGGTACATATTAACAGACACCACATGTAAGTTCAAGAAGCAGATTGCAGCACTGTCAGAAGATTGTACGTTCATTCCCGACCGCGACAATGTGTGTTCCGGTGTAATATAGGCTTGTTGCAGGTCATATCGCAGTCTACGCGCACTTTGCAATTAGCTTTTGTCGCGGGAGCACTTTGACCGGAGCAACTAAGTTGACCCTTCGCAATGTAATCATTCAAGGTTCATTGATTGTAAACCCTAAGTTGCAAGTCGACTGATAAAGAAATTGTATCTCGTAATAATAATGAGTTGTGAAATTAAGGTCACGTGGTTATTATGTATTTATGTTAAATATTGTGGCATGAATACCGAATTATTGCTATTCAATACCAAACTAACCTTAATGTCATTCTGAATGCATCTATAATTTATATAATTATCATTATTAATAAATAATAAGAATATAAATATTTAATTAAATTATATCGGTGCTAACCCATAGCAACAGTGTTCATTCTAATATTGCATACTGAATAATAAAAAAAAATTCTTAATTTGGATATATATATACACACACACATGTACATACATATGCACATATACATACCAACATATGTACTATCCTTCAATTATAAAAGGATTAATTTTATTGACATAAGCGTAAATATAAGAGAAGGCGTTTATTAGGATATGTAAACACGAAAAACGTGATGCCACGTTGCCAAGTTTTTTTCATAGGTTTTTTGTACTATATAATAAAAAGACTTTGGTACGAGTTCTTTATTTGTCATCCAACTGAAGTAAGCTGCGTGAAGTGAGAGTTTGAGGTTGTGTTTTACTGAAGTAACATCACCAAACGCATTGGACGAAATAATAATTTGCTCCCTGGCAATGTGAATTTATATTTTAATGCGTTTCTTTTATTAGACTTTAATTTATTTTAAATACAATTTTTATTTTAATTTTAATCTTAAAATTTTATCGTCAAATTGATAAGTATGAATATTACTAATGAAATTAACAACCAATTTTATTCTGACAATTATAGCTATTTCATTTCATGAATTTCACTCTTTCAGGGTTATATTTAATAACACAGCAATGTTTCGACTTTTGTATTCGTCCTTATCAAGTCTATTCATTATGAAAATGAAAGAAAGAAAAAAACCCATTATGATAACATCTTATCATATCATATCATATCATTACAAAAACAATTGAGTAGATTAAAAAAGACCGTTTCATGTCTGTCACGATACAATTTTTAAATTTAGTAAACACGCATGACAATTACATTGATAAAAACTATTCTAAAGAGTCAAATTATTTTTTGACGTATAATTATCATATATAAAATGGTCTTTTTAAATTGTTAAAATTTTTTGAAACGAGATAAACAAAACATTTGACAATACATGATGCAATAATATACATTATAATTACGGTTTTCTTTTTTCTTATCATAAAGACTATCTTTAACAAGGACCAATTCAAAGGTCGAAACATTGTTGTGTTATAATACGTAACTTTGAACACGTAACATTAATCAAATCAAATAAATATAACAAGTGTTAGAAAAAAATTGATCGTCAATTTCATTAACAAGACTTTTAATTTTTTATTATAAATATGCCACTTTAATTCTCATTTTAATTTGAATTTCATTTATCATTTTAATTTGAATCAAAAACTTATTAAACGTTTTTCAATTACATTTTTGAAAATTAAATTACACTTAAATTTAATCATTCTTTTATCTATTATCTTATTAAAAACAACAAACAAAACTAACATATTTCTAATATTCCAAACTAATTATTCTGTATTTATACCCAAAGTAAAACGATGGTTATAATGTTTTTGTGTCCGAATTGAAACGTTCGATATAAAACATGTTTGTTGTTTTCTTATAACGTAAAAAAGTATTACATGCAACCTGGTTTAATGCGATTAAATATTTAAATATTTTAAATTTAATTTTAAAACTGGTTAATTTTGGTTGATTACTTACCGCAGACGTCCCTCTCTCCTTGATCCTCTGGGCATCACGGGTTGCTGCATCGTGCTGTGATTCACTCCATCTTGGCGTCAATTGTTGACACTAAACGACACTTGCACTTACGATTTATCGCCCGGACGACGGATCGCGAACACTCCCGTACGCGGACCGATACTTTCACTTCCGTCAGCAATGAACGCAACGATGCGTTCGCGGCTGTTTTCCGAAGACGGCTATCGCATACGCGGAACGCGCCCGGTACGAATCAAAGCTCGATTGGTCAGTATTTAAATCAACTTCGCGTTGTGACGACAATGGCTCCGTGAATTAAAAAACGAAACAAGCGAACGATCGTTACAATGTGTCGTATATAAATTAAATATCTTTTCATTTAATATATTTCGTTCCATACATCGGTGATTTAATTTATATCGTATATAAATTAAATATAAAGTTAAATATATATGATAAATATGTAAATTTCCAATACTAGATGTAATATTGCAAATAAATATATAATTTTTTATATTTGTAATTTATATATAACATTGCAACAATCAGTGAGTTGTTTCATTTTTAATTCGCAGCATCATCAACACCCCGATGCGAATTCAGTCTAAATACCAATAAAACGAGCAATAATTCGACTTTTGAAAATTATTCAAGCGATAGCCGATACGACACTGCGCTAACGCTCGACTCGCGCGATTTTATAAAGAAACTGACTAGCGCATGCGTGGAACGCTACCGGCTCAAATCATCCCTCGTTTTATCAACGTTTTAATCGACTTTTCGATGCTGTGATGATCGATTCACGGCGTTGTGAATTTAAAATGAAATGAATGAAAAAATTTTATATACGTTAAATATTGTGTTAAATATGAATAGAATACCTGCAAAATAATTAATTTATTAAATAAAAAATAATTAAAATTTTATTTTCAATCATATACCGAATGCTTGAAATCATGTTTTGAATTATAAAAATTATAATAAATAAAAAAAAATGAATATATCGTCACATTAATTATATAAAAAATAAACACGAAACAGTTATTCATAATCATTTAACAATTATTTAATTAATTAATTTAATTATTTTAATTAATAGTTATTTAATTATACATTTCTGTTATCATTATTGTAAGTTACGTTAAAAATACATTTGAATTCATTGTACAAGTTAAATATTTATACAAGTTAATTTAATTTTAATTTCATTTTATGTATATTTATGTTTATGTATCAATAGTTTTGAATTATTACTGTAATAAAGAATTTCTAATTAGAATTAAATAATATGTCGTAATCTTCATTTAATTGATTGAAATCTTTTTTAATTTCGCTTTGTTTTTGGTATGTTTTTATATTAGGTTGGAGGGAAAGTTCTGTCGTATTTTAAAGAAAATATTTCAATTCATTTATAAAAATACGTGTTTAATATCAATCAATTATATATGCTCAATTATATATAATTAATTATATAATCAAATACATATAAAAAAAAAATAAAAAAAATCCGAATGACTCACTAGCCAGATGTTTTTTTTTATTTACAAGAAAAATTACCTGCCTATTTAAAATATGACAGAACTTTCCCTCCAATCTAATACTTAACGTTTCTGTAAATATTTCTTTCATTTCATTTATTTTCACTGTCCAGAATTTCGTAACTTTTAAATCTATGTTATGATTTCTATTGAGTTTCAAATGATTATCGATAACTGTTTCTTAGTAAATTGTTATATAAATAAAATGCTGATTTATTGTTTTTTGTCTGTTTTATTTATTTTATTATTATTTTTTTTTTATTCTCCTATATATAATTTATCACAATTTTTACAATTTATTTTTTATATAACACCCGTTAAATTGTCTTTTAAAGTTTTGTCGTTTTCTTTTTGTATATATTTAGTCTGTTTAAAAGAAAATATATTAACAAGTTTTAATATAAAACATTTAATATGAAATGCTTTAAATATACACGTTAAAATTGTTCCTGAATATATTTCGTTTTTAAACCAATTTGTAATTTATTTATTAAAATCTTTCATAACTGTTGCATCTAAAAAATAAATTTTATAATTATTCTCATTTTCTATTGTAAATTACACATTTAATATAAAATAATATAATAAAAAAAAGTAATGTTAATAAAAGTATGCCATTTACAACGGAAACTATAAATAATCATAGTATTGTTTTTTTAAGTTTTATATTTTTACACACAATGTTTCTGTGGTTTTTTTTATTTCTTTTATTTTCAATATCTAAATTTTCATAATTTTAAAAATTTATTTCATGATTTATATTGTTTTTTAAATGATTATGAATAAGTATTTCTTGTTTATTTTTTATATAATTAATATATTCTAAATAATATATAACAATATATTTTATATATATTAATATATTGTTTTTTATATTTCTTTTCTATTTACCACAATTTTTACAATTTATTTTTTATATAACATCTTATATATATATATACACGAGGGACAGGAAACATACCAATATTTGAAAACACTGTTCACTAGATATTACATTAGATATAGACAAAATTAGTATCTAAATAAGCAATGGGATTGTTCATATTCCGTTAGAGGAGCTACACAAGAACTTGAAATGACAAAAACTATATTTTTCCTTTATCTAACATTTTTCCAACATACGAAAAAAAGAGACAAAATGATAAAAGGTTCGGTATATAGTGTTGCTCAGAACGAATTATATGTACTTTGTCTCGTCGGGACGCTCTTGCACCCATTAATAATTAATTATTACAAAATTTGTTAACGTGGATTAAAAAACCGTTTATATTCGTGAATGCAGTAAATTATGTTTTTAATTCTGATTTGGATAATGCGTAAAATATTAATTATTTATAACATATATATGCAACATATATTTCTCATATACGTTATTTTATGACCTACAAAATAGTCTATTATGGATTATTAGAGTTCTTAAATCGTTGAATTATATAGAAAATCGTATTTACGAACCAAATACTTTATTATGCAATATATGAACTTATGTACAAAGCAATACATAGGTGCATTTCTAATTTAAATCTCAATATTTTATGTAAGACATTTAATAGAATTATTTTGATTTAAGATATTTATAAAGTATTACTGGTGCTATAATATTTTTAACATAAGATAAATCTATTTAAACGTTAAATAAATGTTTCAGAGACATTTAAAATCTGTAATAAATGTCTGATTGGTGTTTGTAGAAAATTAATGAACAGAATAAAACTTTAGTTAAATTTTATATTTGTAAATAGCAATATAAATCTAAATTAATTATTCTCTCTACAAATTTTTAATTATTGGTTTATTAAATATATCCTAATCAAAAGAATTTTTTTACAACGCTATATGTATGTTTTTAACACTTGCATTACACGTACGGTTATTACATAGATTTTAATATATCATAAATTAGCATTTGATATTGTATTGATTCTAACATAGTGTCAAAAATCACGTTCGTTCTTATGCCAGTTTACTGAAGATAAATTCAGCAACATTTGCTAATACCAAACATTTAATGTAAAATTACTTATCGTTAAATTGTAATAGACGATCTAACGTGAGAACTGATTTAGTTCTAACATCAAATGTTACATGAGATAAATTATGCATATTACAATTTACATAGCATTCTATATTATATATTACATTGTATAATATCAATACATTTAGTGATATTTAATTTATTCAGAACATATAGTATAATTATAACTAAATATATATAATAATAATAATTACTAAACAAATGTTACAACTAACATTAGAAAATATGAAATGAATAATAATACGAAGAATCTACGTAAACCAAATTATATATTATAACTTACAGCATTTTTTTCTCATAATACATTTAGACTTATTTAAATAGATATCTCATATACTATGTTTTATGTATATATATATTTATGTATATATATTTATGTATATATAAACATATAATATATTTTAGATATGGTTTATTATATTTCTGATAAAAAAAAAATATTGAAACATTTAATATTAGGTTGGGGAAAAAGAAATCCATTATTTTTACGTGAACTTCAAGACTTTATTTAACATGTTTTGCATTGTCCGATTTAGGTCAAATATGCACCATTTTGTTCTATAATTTGTTGCCATTTT
>JABFOX010000555.1:0-16150 GCA_022817665.1 Axea sp. ZL-2020
CAACTGCAGTACAAAATCCAGACGTTTCTGCCAATTCAGGATTGCCTCCACTTTCCCTACTCGCCTAGTTTGGCCTATTACTTTGAGGTCATCGTACCTGCAGGATACACGTTAAACCGAACGCGTGTTAATCATCATTGACTCGTATTTTTTTTATTGTTTATTTAGGCCGGATCGTTTCTCTCCAATTCAAGTCATTCGTATTCTTTGAGTGAAAGATGAAATGTAGTTTTTAGAATTTTGTTGCAGTGCATTCGTTATACATAAAAGTGATTCTTAATTGAACTATTTAAATGCGACTGACAACATGAGTAACGTGATTAGAAGTATATGCGATATGTCTGAAACTTGCCACTTTTTCAGTATTCATCAAGAGAAGAATTTTGTCTGGTCTTTGGAAATCCATGGAAGAAAGATAATAAGATTAAATTGTTTAAGATAGAAAACATTTATTAAACAGATGAATACTATATAATTAAATTAAAAACAGTCATCTGTATAAAAATACATATTTCTATTTTAAAAGTTTTTATTTATTTGTTTATTTGTTAAAAACAATCATAATATAACACTGATGTAAATAAAAATATCATATTAATCTTTAATTGTTTATAAAAGAAAAATATATATTTTTGGTTCATATTCAATAAAATTTATTTTAAAAATTACTTAATTTTGATCAATGCTGTTACAAGGGATAAAAAAATAAAAGTAAACGAATACTTGAATAATAATATGTTTCAATAAATTATTGTTACAAAATACTTGTATATTAAAAGTGGTACATTAAATCATAAATAAGTATAAAGTTTAACAAAATTTCATCACTTACAAAATAATTAACAATATTAAGAAATTAAATATAAAAAGTATATTCTTTCAGGCAAATTTGAAAGATGATTTAAATAATTCTAATAATCCATTATATAATTTTAATTTAATATGTTATAATTCTAAACTCAAAATATTGTAATTTATAATGTCTCTAATAAAATTATTCATGTTTAGTAATAAACACATTGGAGAATTTTGTTCTTGTAATCAGAATATTTTTCATATTCAAAAAGTTATTAATTTTAATATTGCATAAAAAAAAGATATTTATAAATAATTGACCACACATTTTGATTGGTTAGAACTGATTAAATTTTTAATTAATACACATTTTTAAGTTTTGTTCAATATAAAATTTACTCAAGTTCAAATTAATTGTACATAATCAAAATAATACACATATCACATTTTTTTAACACTTAAAAATATATAACAATATATTAAATCAGATGATACAGATTATACATACAAAAACCTTATACACTTATTTGTTTATAACAAATTTTTAATTAGGTACTATTGTTTAACTTCAGTTAAACATTTATGTATAGTTATATTAATCAAATTGTAAATAATATGTATATTTTAAATTATAAATAAAATAATATAATGGAAATCTTACACTATAAATATGTGTACCTTTAATTCATCACAGTGTTATAAAATATCATTTATATTATTTTTATTTACACTTTGAACTGTATAAATTAAGTTAGAGCACTAATGTATTCAAGAAACACGTTTGATTTAAATATATTTAAAAATAAAACTTTATGAACTAATTTTAATTGTTTGTGTAATAAACTTAGTAATTGATATTTATAAATATATATAAATTTAACTACATTGTCTTTTTTATAACTAATATATATATATATATATAAGTTTAAAAAATCTAATTATTTTCAGTATAACTGCGATAAATTATAATTAACATTCTAAAATGTAATAATTCCAATTAATTAAATATATCATCTATTAGTTTGAAAATGTAGTTATGAACTCATCTATTTTTTGTTGACATTTCTGAATTTTGCATTTGGAACTTTAATTCCAAAATACAAAATAGTATATTTGCTGTAATTTTAATTACAATAAATATATTTCTTTATTTATTTTATTTTGTTAATATTAAGTTTATAAAGTTAGTTACATTTCAAAATAGAAATAAATATAAACAACGGTTAATTTTACAGGTCTTAGAAGAAGATTCTCTGCCAAAGGTAGTATGCCACGACTGCATAAGAAAACTTGAAAACTTTATGGCATTTCGTGAAGCTGTGGTTGGTGCTGAGAGTATGCTGGATTCTTATTTTTCATCACTGCGCTATTCAGAGGATTTTTTAAAAGAAGGAAAAGTTTATGTAAAGACAACGGAGAAAGAACGAACTCCCTCACCAGAACCAGAGGTTATTCCAATAAATCAGACAAATGAAACTTGCACAGAGGAAGATCCTCTGAAAGTTGTTGATAAGATGTCAGCCAACAACATTGTAACAACAGAAACACATAATCAACATCCAGTTCTTGTTAGCAACATCAATGCCTCAAATATTCAGATTATCAGTGGAGTTCAAGCCAGAGTTCAGCAATATAAATGTGCAATGCAGGTTTGTCAAACTGCTTTTACCATTGAGAGATAATGTAAACATGTTAGAATAATTAAAACACAACTATTTCGTTAATGTTGAACATGCATTAAATTAAATCATTTGGATTAGATTGAAAAAAATGATCATTTCTTGCATAATCAAGATCAAAAATGTTTCTCATTTATTCATATAAAATATATGTAAAGTTTCAAAATTAAATTTAAACAAATGAAAAATTAGGTATATTTTTTAAAACATACATTAAAATATATCAGTCTATATATGTACTTAAAACTCTATACAAAGTATATTGCTGAATTTATGTTTTAAAGTTATTTGTTAAAACATTTTTAGGCTTCTTATTGTTATTATTTAGCAATAAAATAAAATATTAATAAATATTATATATACATTGTAGTATTAATATGAATTTATTATTTTTAATTAATAAACTATTGCATTTTTAAGGAGTAACTAATCAGTATCAATTAACTTTGTTTTTATAAATTTGTTTATAAACTATTGTTTATGTATACAGGTATATTTAACTTTTGAATTTAATTTTACATAAATATTACCTGCTAACCGCTTTTTATTGATTTCTTCAGATTTTTTTAAATTAATAATATAAAACAAAAATTAATATAGTCGATTTGTTAGATAAGTTGAAATACATCTAGTTTTGAATTGACAATAAAAACGATGAAATTTAAAATTTAATTTTTTTTAGTTTTTTTGATTTATGTGTGTATATATATATATATTTTTTTTTTATCTATAATATTTTATACATAAATTAAAAACCAATGAAATACTGCAGCATGTGTGCATTTTTTGTAATATGAATATAATTAATTTATTGTTCTACTCTGTTGAAGTTTTGTCTACTCACCACAGACCTCTTTAGAACTATTAACAATTAAACATTATTCTTACAAATGATAAACTGATTATGATAATCCAAGTTAATAAAAATATTAAAATAAATGAATTGAAATTACTTAGTTATTAATAACGCAAAGATTCAAAAGTCACAGTATTTTTGTCTTGTCAAGTTTTTTTTTATATAAAAGTGAACGAAAGAAATTGAACATGACAATCGTATTGTAAAAATCAATAAATAAACATTAAAAGTAAATATAATAATAATAATGAAACAATTATTAATAATTCATTATATTAGAACTAAATTCTAATGAATTCAAAGATGATAACTCTGAGTGCAACCTTATCGATGAATACTGAACAAATTTGAACAAAAAACTGAACAAATGATTTTATAAATAATATTAAACTTATTATCTACAAAATTTTTTCTTGTTTAACAAAAAAGAAACAAACGAGATTTATGATTGTTTTAATATTACAATTTTTTCTAAATTATATTTATAAATGAACAATTTATCAGATTATGTCAATTCTATATCATTTATATAACTCTTATAATTTTTTAACATATCAAATTTGTTGTTTGAAATATTTTATGAAAATGTGTAAAATTAATTTATTAGTTATTGTCAAAAACTTTAAAGAAACATGTAAATACACTCGACTATTGTTAAATGCACCATTAATAATATATGCGTGTGTTAAATATATAAGTTTGATTCTTAAATATATTAAAGCTGTTTTAACTGTGCTTGAGCACCAAATTCAAAGTGGATTGCTTTAAAGTATTAGAAAATGTATGACATATAATCTACATATACACCACAACGTATGACTGAGTACACACAAATGCAAGCTATGTAAAAGTTCTTTTATGCACTTAGCGATCGTTTCCGGTCCTGATATTGTGCATTTAGCGATCATTGAATGTGCTATCCAGTACATGTTGTGAAGTTATGTATTTCTGTTACACGGAAATATATTATTATGTAATTTTTTCGATAAAAAATTTTATTAAATGAGTTTTTTTTTTTTTAATTAAGTGTTGCTGAGATTATATAATTCAAGAACGAAGTTTAAAAAAGCCAAACATTTCACCATAAAAATTAAGTATACATCATACCAATATTAAGATTTTTATATAAAATTCAAGTAATACTTATATAATACTTCATAACAGACTTACATAAATCTCAAATAATTGTTTTCTTTAACAACAATAAAATCATAATTTGTTGTTGCCGTTGTTCTAAGTTTTTTATTCTTTGTGAACATTTTAAATTTCCTTTTGAAATGTTTTCTTTTTCTTGCATAAAGTATATTTCATCACTTCAAACTAAATGGTTGAAAATTAAAATGGAACAAAATAAAAAATTAATAACATGCAAAATTGTATTGTTTCATAAAAGTAATATTATATTATATGATATGACTTCTTAATTTAAAAGTAATTAAATGCACAAATTAAGTGATTACATTATTATAACATTATATAATAAAAGATGTAGTATTTATAAAATAAATATAAAATAAGACAAATTTCAAATTGAAACCTATTTTATATTTATATTTTAATGTCAAATTATTGAAATATTATAATTGCAAAAATCAATTGTTGGATTGTCTGCATAGTAAAACAATAAATATTCTATTTGTTTTCATAACGAATAACTCAATTGTCCTTGTCTTTTCGTCGATTGATCTCTTAACGAATTTCAGATGCAGGGAGGAGTAGCAGCAACCGTTGTAGAAGCCACAACTGCGGAAACGCATTATAGTTACCAGCAGCAAACTTCGCAGCAAATTTCCTCGCAACAGAATCAAACGCAAAATCAAATCACAGAACAGGCTTCCTCGAACCAAATACAGCAACAAGCCCAAAATCAACTGCAGAGCCAAAATCAAATCAATAACCAGCAATCTCTCCGACAAATTACACAACCATTGAATGTTCAGGTAAATCAGCAACTGACTCAAAGTCAAAACCGAGATTTTACTTCTCAACAGGAACACATTTCCCAACAAATTCAACAATTGCAACGACAGTACAGAGAGTACGAGAAGCAAAGACATGTACAAATTGATAAAGACCAAGTACAATCTATGCAGAACAACAATATTGTGCTTAAAGAAGAAGAGGAACCAGAACCTACTCAGCAAGTCATTCAAAAAGTTCAGGACGTGGTTGTACAAAAACACGAACCAAACGAAGGAACGCCGACTTATACTACGATGCAAGCACCGGAAGTTTTCCTAAGTCTGGGCTTTAAAGATAACACTTTGACTACGCAAAGAGACGACACAAAGGAATTTAAACACTTTGTGAAAAATTCCGTGGACGACGGAATTACAAGAAATTCCATTGGTCCTATTTCTGAGTTCCTAAAAATCAGGACTGTTCCCGAACCGTCATCTCTAATCACTGTGAATCCTCAGATCATCACGCAGACCATGAAGCATCCCATTTGCAGAGATTGTGGAAAAACATTTGCATCTCTTAGTTTATTGAATAACCATACTTGTGGAACAGTTAATATTTTGAGTGAACAAACCGTTGACATGCCTCTCAAAGATGAACAGACTCAGGTAATTAAATTTATAATCAAGTACTTTTATATTCAGATAATAGAAAGAATGAAGCGTTTTAAGTGATACTTCAAAACTGCATTTAATCGGGTAAACTGAATTTCATATTATGAAATCGTGTTTTCATGATACTGTGTATTAATACACGTACGTCGTATTTTAAATGTCTAAATAAGTTTAAATTTATGTATAATGACAGAAACGTTAAACAAATATTATTGAATTGAAATTGTAAAAATGTATTATACATTATTATAATACAAATGTAGGCTTTGTTCGTAATTGTAAAGCATATGAAATATTAAATTCTCTAAAATTATGACTATGAACTTATTTCGAATATTATAATATCACTTATAATACTGCAAGAAGTAATAACTGTATAATCCTTAGCATCAAAGTTCAGCTTTAATATTTCCAAAACGTAATTCGAACATTTATGGAAGACTTTTAAGTTAATAAATATTATTATATATAATATAATAATTGTATTTTAAATTATTGGATTTTTAAACAGTTTATACATTTATTAACATATTAAATAATTAGATATTTTATAATATTTTATAAAAAAAAATTGTCTAATTTCAGTTAAAAATTTTTAGAATTTTCATATATGTTTAATTGAATATGTTTAGAATTTTCATATTACGTTATATTTCATAAATATAACGTAAATAACTGTTTATTTATAATATGCAACTAATATTAACAATATATGTAGAATATTGCGTTTTTGATCATTTCCTTTCAAGTTTGACTGACATTTTTACGATTTCTGCTAGCCATCACGAAAATTAATAATCCAGTTTTTACGATTTCTAATATTATATATAATATTGTTATATATATATAACATTTATATTTTATTATAAGTCTAAGTAACGAGAAAATATTTTTGTTAAATTTAGACTAATGGATCTAGGGAATTTGCTTGTGAAATTTGTGCGAAGCCATTCAAACGAAAAGAGCACCTTTTCCAGCATCGTAAACTTCACACTGGTGAGCGACCTTATATTTGCACGACATGCTCAAAGGCGTTCAGTCGCAAGGAACACTTGGTGCGACACGTGGTCTCGCACACGGGGCAGAAAATGCACGAGTGCGAGGTATGTGGTAAAAGTTTTTCCCGCAAGGATAACTTGCATAAACACAGAAAGACGCACGGGGTGTCCGGACCATACATCTGTGACACCTGTGGCAAATCCTTCGTTATCAAGCATTATTATTTAATGCACCTTACGACTCACACACCAGCCGATAGCCCCCCGAATTCGGATCCCCTGCCATACAAGTGCGACATCTGTCACCGCGCATTTTCAGTCAAACAGTACTTGATGACTCATAAATTGCGTCACAGATCGAAGAACAACTCGCAAAATAATGGAGTAGCGCAGCAATCACGCGAGATCAGTGTCGTGGATGATCCCGACGGTACGCCAGGGAATATGAGCGACGGTGGTGCTCCTAGCAGCGCCGCCATTGCGGATATTCATGGCGTGATAGATCGGGGTGAAAGGCAAAATCAGGGTGGCGCCACATACGCGACTGGCCAACAGTATCAACAAAATGATGTGTCCCAGTTCCAATGAAACAAAGGAAAGCATGTCTATTACGTTCTTTTGCCCAATGGCAATAATCACTAAATCGTCGTTATATAAAATACAGGACGCACGTCAGGTTTTCTACTGCGTAGGTGGCGATGTTGTCCTTCATTGATTTTGTTTTATCACTTTCGAGTGATACGTTTGCATCATTTTATTCACTTGACTTTTTTTTTTTATTTTCGTTATATAAAAAATTATACTCCTTTCTATGTAAAAATTCATTTTTGAGATTTTGAAGTGTTATTATTTACACCCTAGAAGAATACTGAAGTTAAGTTACTGTATATTAAACGTTTAACTTAAACCTAATTTTGCTTTAGCATATGTAAATAATGTTTACATTTATTTCAATAAATGATTAATATTACATTATTTAATGTTATTATTGCTGTAATAGTGCGTAGGAATATTAATGCTGTCACAAGGAAAATTTCGATAATTCTGTCCAGTTAATATATTTTTTATTTAAAATTAGATTCAATTTTAAAACAACCAAAATATTTCATAAATAATATGTTCATTATTTCATAAATAATGAACATTAATTAATTGTGGAACATAAAAATAGACATTAATTTAGTGTTGAATTAATGTTTATTTAAATAGCAGCGAATAATGAATTAGCGTCAGCACTCTTCTAAGGTAACATAAATTTGCAAAACCGACGTGTCTCCAAAGAAAACCTTGTTTGCTTTTCCTTGAAGAAAATTTAAATTTTTGTTTCGTTTGTTTATTTTTAAGATGTTTTAATCTTTTGTTATTTAGTATTGTACATTTTTATTACCTTTCCGTATAATTTGCTTTCGACGAGAAATTTGTAAATTAAACATTCACCAGTGAGACTTTAATATAAAATTTGACAAGGAGAAAAACTGAAACGAGTCAGATTAGCCATAATACGAGCATAACGGATAGATGAATTCAAATGCCAAGATTGATTTTTCTAAGACCACCGAATAGGTTTAATAAACGCGAACTACTGTACATAAATGTTGAGAGAATGCATTATCAATATCAACTAGTGCTTTTCCGTATGCTTTCACAGTTTACGATCGAATTCCAAAATCAATATTTGCATCCAGGTATAAATTAGCCTAGAAATAGAAATACAAAGCACTTTTCTCTACCTCTTCGTAATTTTAAAGACAATATCTGGGTCAAATAGTTCACGTGAGAGTTTATATTTTGTCTGTATAAATGAACTTATATTTGCAATTAATATTTATCATAATATTTTGATAATTTTTGTTCATTTTTTTTCATCAATCTTATTTAACAGTTATTTTTTCTATCAGAACATAAACTTGTTACAATGTTGAATAAATCTTCATAATGAATTGAGTAAGCATTCAAATAACATTGACTAAACGTTAAAAACCATGTAACAAATGTTATATAACCTTGTAACAAATTTAAGTCTCACACAGATTGTTGAGTCGTTCCATATCTATTTGTAATATCGCATTACTCCAAATTATAATTAATGACATATTTTTCCAAACATTAGAAATTATTTTGGAATTCGAAAGAAATATTACAAGAAGTCTTGGTACTCCGATCCTTTTAGGAACTTAGAAACGTGGATTCAGATTCACGCTGCGTAGAAATTAAAAGAAATCGTAGACGTATTTTCTAAGTTCTACAGAGCATTGTATGTACATATATTTTAACAGAAAGTATTATAAGAATTACTATGAAGCCATAAGAAATTTTGCTCCTCCCTACTCCTGTCGAGTGCTTTTCATTCGAATGGACTTGAAGTGGTGACTTTATTTATTTTATACTTTGAATTAAACATAAATTTGTGATTGAAAATGATTTAACTGTTCTGGTGATTGTTAGCACGAGGTACGACGTTTCAAAAACCAAAGATTATATATTATTTAAACTTTAACTGTAGCTATATTTCGTAGCGTAGTTCATGAAATCTCGCGTACGATTATACACTTGGCGATATGGACCAAAAGATGCATTTCTTGCGAATGTGTTATCATCGTCATCTTTTCATTTATCGATTCGTTCATTAAGAATAGTTTTTCTGTACAAGTGTAATAATGAATTCTGTAAAAGATTACGATATCTTATTCCATATCTCGTATATTAGGTTCTTCTTATTGAAAATAGTTCTTTTTACTTCCGAAATATAGAGAATATTTTTCATGTAATGTAGTATATCATGCATCATATATGATCTTTTTTATTGGTAGGTGGGTTGCTGAGACTTTTTGAAATAAATTCTCATGCTCTTGATATTGCATTTAGTTATTTTATAACTCACCTGAAGTTTGTGTACTTCGTTTCGAATTTATATTTTTATTCATAAAACAAATATGTGAAGACAAATTGCATTTTGAAACTATGTTATATAATAATGTGTATCAATTCACAAGATTATCAATGGAGATTAACGTGATTCATTTTATTCACATCACTTAACAGATAATAAAACGTACATTGAAAAATTATAAACATCGATAAATGTTTCGGATTTCATTAACGTACGATTAAAATGTTCCTTCATTTGGTCATTTTTGCTTACTTGATTTTTGACACTTTGAGCCTTCATTATGAAAAGTAAGTTTCAACTGAAAATAACAAAGTACAATAATTCTTTAACCTTTACTTTCGTACATAAAAAACAATTTTGATCTTAGATTTATTGCTAAATGTTAAAATTATTAAAAATAATACAATATAACTAAAAGCCCATTATATTTATAGAAGAATAATGTAACAAATGAAACATTTTTTAATCATAATTTTTCACAGTGAATATCATGTAATCATCAAATTTGAAGCTATGGAGAAAGTTGAACATGTTATTAATAAATTTCAAGACAAGTCTGGATTTGGACACATTGAAACTACTGTTAATCCCTCGAAGAAATATGTCGAAGCTGTGTTTTGGATTCAAGAACACTTCATTGAATCATTTACCAAATATCTTATAAAACATAAATATCAGCACGACATTCAAAGACTCCTTTACATCAAGCATTTTAACTTGATCAGTAACATACCTTAAAAAAACATAATATTACAATTACGAATAATATATATATAATTACATACTTTATTTTTATGAATTATCATAAAATTGGCATTTTGTTTCAATAACAATCAAACAATCATACGGTGAAACATTTTATGTATATGTAGAAAATTTAAATTGTAATTTATATACAGTGCGTGAAGATATTTTAAGTGTAATAACATGGACAATTATTATTAACAAATGAAAAACTCAAGAAAAGTTTTGTTGAAATTGACATGCTATTATAGTTATAAATTTTTCTGAGTAAAAATTGTGATGTATTTTTCTCAGTACAATTTCGGATTAAAATTTTGATATACTTTTTTGTTTGATATACTTTGAAAATAATTCAGATGAATTGAATAGATGTAAGCAGAAAAAAAAATGTTTTGATATAATGTATTTTTAACAAGAAGCAGTTAAAATTATTACATATTATTGTTATGTAGTATTAAAAATATGTATAAGCACATTTTTAAATGGAACTTAAAATAATAAAAGAATAATTTCAGTTATTCAGGAAACTTTAATTATTATATTTATAAATCATGTAAATTTTTATGACTGAACAAAATTGAGTCTTATAAAAATGACTTTTAAGTTTTTGAACTAAATTAAACTTTGTTTAAACTTGCAATAAATTCCAAATATGCATGCATTTATCTTGGATAAACATCAAACACTGCGCATAGTGTAACAAGTCTATTTATTAGTTTTCTCTCGGACCTATCATTTATTTGCATATAGAGTGGCATGTGTTCTCTGCTGCGAAAAAAATGTAGTATTAGTAGTTTACATATGCACTTAAGAAACTTACAATCAGAAGTTATTAAATGTATAAATAACGTCTACTTTTTGCAAAAAAATGTTACAAATCAACCAGACACATTACACCCAAAACAGTATTTGCTTCAAGATAATTACAAATTGAAATAAGTTTTGTATTAATAACATTCATAATTGTTTAAACTGAATGCTTATTAATTTTAATTTCTTCATTGACTGGCAATTCAATTATTTCAACTGCTATTTAATGGAAATTGCTTTCAATAGAATCAGATACAGAATTCAGTACTGTAACAATCAACTAGATATTCAGTTTACATTTTTCTCAGTGTTGATAAATTTTCCAACTGCTGTATTATTCGCTGCCTAATTTTGTAGTATTTACTTATGAACTATGAATAATTTTAACAATTAATATAATTTTTTACAAAAATTCTTAAATAAAATTTATTTGTTTAACAAATGTTTCATTAATGTTCATAATGTTCGTCAACAAATTTGTATGATATTATATAAGCTTAAATGATCTTTATGTTGTGATAATTTATATTATTATAAGAATTATAATCATCTAATTGAATAAAAATATATATAATTATATTTCTAACCTTTATAACTTTTTGTCAAAATAATTAATAAATGAATGAAAAATAAACTTTTTATTTCAATATATTTGTTCATCAATAATGTTTACATTGTTCCATTGCATATGTAATATTGTTTGTATGCTCTATTTAATTATAACATTATAATACATTGTGTCAAAGAAGTACCGGGAATTATTAAATAAAACACCGTTTTCAATTATTCAACACGATTTATTTTATCACCTTCAAAGTAGCCTCCATATGATGCAACACACATACTTCAGCAGTTTTTCCAATCTTGGAAGTATTTTTTATAGGCGTTTTCTGGGATTGCCTTAAGTTGCTCTCGTTACTTTTGTTTGTTGAGTTCAATCGAATTAAAACGTATTCCACGTAGCGGCAACTTTAGTTTCGGGAACAAGAAGTCACACGGGGCTTCTTTCGTTCAATTTTTTTCAAAATCAAACGAACAGACTCGTGAGAGATGTTAAGGTTATGTGCTATCTCTCTTAAGCTAGAACGGGGATTAGCGAGCACAATTTCCTGCACTTTTTCAACGTTTTTATCGGTTGAAGAGGTCGAAGGTCGTCCCGAACGAGGGTGATCTTCGACAATCTCTCGGCCTTCCTTGAACGCTTTGTACCACTCATAAGCCCGTGTTTTCGATAAGACAGATTTACCATACGCCTTCTTTAACATTTTTAGTGAGTCGGCACAGGAAATTCCGTTTGCAACACAAAATTTAAGACAAATTCTTTGTTCAACAGTATCGTTCATTACGAAAATCGAGACGCACTACTGAAGTGTATTAATACAATAAACTCATGTAAACAAACTATTTGAATGATCACGTTCATATTACCCATAATAATTCAGTACAGTGCTGCCAACTTATGACAGAAGAACAGTTGAAAAATATTGTACGTGAGCTTTTTAAATAAGAATTTCCCGGTTCTTGTTTGACAGAATATATTTCAATTTTAGTTTATAATTGTCTTTTTACCCGTTCTGTGTGTATTTTTTCCTCTAATTATTACTTAATTGTAAATTCAATAGGAAATTGTGAGAAAAAAAAATGAAACCAGGAATAGTCGATTGAATAATCAAAAGGTACAATTTTACATTCTACATTAGACAGTAGTTATTAAAAGCGATTTATACGCTTATAATCTGTACTTTTATTGCCACGATTTGAAAAACAGCTGCATGATCTTTCGCGCGCAAATACCCATTGTTTTATTCCGACCTTTTATTTGTATATTTATAATCAATATTTTTGCAAGAATATTATATAAGTATTATACCAACATTACTCAGGTAATAATGCCAACAGCACAATGCAATACATCTAACACGACATTAGCATTTATTATTTGTATAATCGTGCCATATATTTTTTAATTGTTAATTAAAATAATTTTAATAATAAATTCGACAAATAACAGTGATTTTTCAAATTGATGTGATTCTAACGATTACTTTGGTTTCATTTACTTTGCATTATTAAAACAAACAATTCATTAAATGATAAAAAAAACTTTAATTATTAAAACTAAATTTATTTATTTATAGTTATTATTAAAACTAAAAATAATCAAACAAATATAATTATGATATATTTCAAATGAGTCAAACTTTACAAATACACCCACAATTCACTAGAAACATCAATTTAAGACTTTAAGTCGTGCAATGTTTTTCATATATTTTTTCTCTTGCTAATATAAATTTTAAATATATCTATATAACGTATGAATTTTAATTAAATTTACATAAACTTTTCATATTGCCTGTTATCAAAGAAATTATATTGTTTTGCTATTGATCTTGGAACAACTCGATCAATTATACAAAATGCATATAAATATTATAAAAATAATGCACGCATGTCATATTTGTAAGACATTAATAAAAACATATCAAGTATTTCATGTTGTTAGGGTATCAAAATACGCGCATCAATACATTTGTCCAAATTTGGCAAATTGTTTATAATTATTGATTTTTTTCTGTAGAAAAGCAAGGCACAAATATGTATATTTAAATAAATGTTTCATTATTTTTAAAAGTAATTTTCAGCTTTTTAAAATTGATTCAATGAATGTCTTGTTGACATTTTTGTTTCCACGGACAGAAGTATAAATGCATAACATCATTTAAATTCTAAAGGAGTTTATTTACACCAAATCTCTTACTAAAGTACGCAAAGTGTTATTTTAACTCATGATTCCAAATATTAAATATTTAATTGTATTCAAATTAATTTAAATTTTTAATTTGTCAATTTTTAACTAATAGAAATAATCAGCCATGATCAGTTATGATTAAATACTAAGTTTTTGTTTACACATATTTATAAATATGATTTTTTGTGTATTTTTATAATAATAATAACAACAAAATGTAAACCATAGAAACTTTATAACATAAAGTGCAGAGCCAAAATTTACTTAATAGGTAAAATGCCGTAACAATATAAATAAATACAATCATTTAAACGCTATTATAAATCATGAAATGTATTTTTCTTTTGATCAAATAAAAACATTTTTGTATTCTTATAAAAAAATTTCTTCTTTTCGTACTGAGCAGTAAATCACAGACAACTATGATGCAGCGAGTGAATCATGCGAACCGGCCTTATTGCCCGTAATGAAAAGGATCTAGGTGTTTGTCACACACCAATGAGCGCAACTTCCCCTTCTCCTAGTTGAGCTGTACTTAAAGATAAGGAAAAAATCGTACGGTTTAGAATAGTGCACAGCGCAGCGCGAGAACTGTCAGTGCACTCGTCTTTAAAATGTCATCTCTTCCGCCACTACGATAGAATTGACAATTTGAAACGTCAACCTTTCTCTAATTTCGCAGTCCAACTTATTGGCATGGATCAATCATAAAAATATTGACTGACAAGTGAGCATTGCTTTCCATTTCCTGTTGCACCTTCACTTTCACCCATTATCTTATAAAATTATTCGTTTTTATTTATCAAAATAATTTAAGTTCGCACAAACAGTACTCTATTGTGTTATAATTGGCACCATTCCATTGAACTTTAGCATTCAATACTATACGATTAAATGCTAATGCATTTTTCAGCAATTTTTTTAATCTTTGTTTCTTTAGTTTTATACAATTATTGTCAATAAAAGTGAAGTGTTTCATAAACTGGTTCAGAATTAATATATTTGTTTTATTTTACAGACTCTTTTTTACAAACTCTTTGTTATTGCTGAGTTTTTTGTAATTATTTTTATTTTGCATGAGTATTGTTTATTTAAGAAATTGACGAAATTTTATTTATTTAAATTGTCCCTTCAAAACAATATAACTGGTAAAAGTTTAATTGGTAAAGTTTATTTGTAAACTTACTGATGTGTAACAAAATAGACACTTTTATCATTTATATATTATCATTTATTTTATATATTTAAGATTTATTGATTAATGGTGCTATTTCCATTTAATAAAAAATTATCTTTGAGTAAATAAATTTTCATTTATTCTTTAATCAATTAAAAATATTCAAATATATTTTTAAATGTTTATTATTAACTAAAGGTATGGTATTTATAATTATATAAAGTATATTTTTAGGAGTAAGGGAGAAAATAAGAAAAACTTAAATGATGTATACATGAAATTAAAATGTTATGAAAGTTAAAATACTCTTTCATAACAACATAATATCAAATGAATATTTTTTGTACTCAAATATTATTCTACAAATTCCAAAATAATATTTAATAACATGTTATATATAAGTAGACCTTTACCATAAATTTAATATTAATAGCGTTTTTTTAGTTGATTATATTCTTTATTCATTGGGAAGAGAATCACTTTTAAAATTTTTTTACACGTTAACAATTTTAATAAATGAAATAATTAATGGAGTAATAAATTATAAATATATAACATTTAGTGTATGTATATTAATATGCTTATAATTATATTACACAATGTTACTTTATTTTTCCCTGATTATACTTCATATTTATGGATTATATTTGTTGTATAATATTAATAGACATTTGTATAGCATTTAAATGAACAAAAATTGTTAATTCCATTTTAAAAGTGAACAATATTTTTAGCAATTAATTATGAAACACATACAATCTTCAAAGTGAATACTGTAAAATAATTGTTCCCAATAAAACTAATACTTTTATTATAACAATGTATCAAAATGTCTGCTTTTACAGTTTTGAATATAATAATTTTATGAACATG
>JABFOX010000556.1:0-16141 GCA_022817665.1 Axea sp. ZL-2020
ATAGGAATTCTATTATACACCCGACCATGTTATACAATATTGCAATCTTTTGTTAATAATCATTGTATTAAACCATTGATATTTTTTTTTTTTTTGTAAAACCTCGTCATCCGAAAATTGTATCGCGGCATAAATTCAACCAGCATTTCAAATAATTTAAATCTGGTAAATTATAAACTTACAGAAATTAAATGCACTTTTTTCAATTTAAGAAATTTGTAACAAAATAATTTTGTGTTGAGTTTATGCGGATAAAAGTATTTTTTCCACTTTCTAGAAAAAGTACTTTATTTCTTTAATAATAAAATGTGTACCGTATATAGTTGGCATCAAGCGCTATGAGAAAATATGTGACGGACGTGTATAATCGGCATTAATCACTGTAAACAGACAAATGACTACTCTGTGAACCAAAAAGTAACTACCATATATAAACGGCGTCAGCTACTGTGATAAACCAAGTGTCTAACTTATACATACGATATCCGTCGCGAAAGAGTTAATATTATTTTCTCATCTATGCCTCGACCTACAAAAGGATCTTGCATTACTCAGTTTATCTTCATACATATCGTACATACCATTCTTTCATTTTTTATTCGTGTTATGTGATGAAGTCTTAGCGATTTTACTACTTTTATTATGCTACGAGAGTTGTACAGTTCATGTACTTAACTCCTGAAGTGTAAATATTTAATGAATTAAATCAATAAAATACCAAATTTTATCTGAAAAATATAGAAAATTTTCTTTTATATAATAAATAGACAATTTGCGTTTTTCTTGATATTGAATAATAACGGATGATAAATGTGGAAACTGTCTTAAAACAATCCGAGAAAATGTTATATATAGATATGTAGTCTAATCAACAAAGCAGATTAAAATCAAACGTTTCCATACAGATAAATAGAGGTAAAAGACCAAGTAGAAATGAAAGTTTAATAAATAGAACAGTCTTAATAGTTTAATTAAGTTAAGATACTGCTGAAGAAGCACTTGAAAAATAGCGTTAAGAATTAAAACTATTCTTAAAGAGGGATGCTGCTAAAAAGCAGTTTGACGATTATTAGTTTAGTTAAGTTTATATATAATAGAATTAAAATTTAAAAGAGAATTTTTTTTCTTAATTTTGAGAATAATTGTTTATTTTTTAAATTTCTAAAGTTCTTGGAGTTAAATTAAATACTTTTTTATGTCTATGTGATATTCGAAAATAAATTGAAGAATTAAAATTTACTTCTGTTGTTTTTATTGTGATTTAATAATTATTGTATTATTTTTCGGGTGAATCAAAGAGCCACAGTTAGGATTTTGAAATAAATGTATAGTATGTAAGTGGACCTTACAAACTATACAATGATTGTAACACGAAACTTGCATCTCTCTTTCTTGGTTACTTAACGAGGCAATGCATCTACCTAGACAGCATATTTCGCATTTGTAACTTAGCTAATTAGCCTGTTCATTCCATTGAAACATGGTGGAAAATAATTAGTTACGTGTTTGATGTCAAGAACGACACTTGAATATATTCGATTTATTTCAGCGTTTAAACATACAGAATTAAAAAAAAGCATATGCATTTGAAGCCCGATTATGACATTTTAATTTTAGTTTAACTGGAAACAAACTTTTACATATTTTAAATATTTTTACATATATTAAATGGTTATTTTTACATAAGTAATAAATACTATTTATACTTAAAATACATAAATTATATAAAGTGAATGCGTTTAAAAAATTAATTTTATTTTGTTTTATACAAATCCGCTTTGAGAGAAATTCTCTATGTACCAAATATAATTAAAATTTATTTTACAATTTGAAGTTGCAAGTATCAAACAGAACATAGAAACATCCTTTTATTATAGTAAGATATAATGTGTTCCTCTCCTTATAAATAACGTTTTAAATGAAAGTAAAATACTATAATTTATGTATAAAACAATATTGAGCTTTATAAAATTACATTTTAAAACAAATGATTTGTAAAATTGTTAACTCTAATAATACAACGTCTATTATTCACTTAAAATGTCTAAATAATAACGAATAAAAATAACAAATGTTATCATTCATTTAAAATTTATAGCATAGAATTGTATATTTAATTTAAAATTAGATAATATTTTGTTATTAGCGTGATTTTATAATAAAAATTACAAACCACAGTATTCATTCTATAAAATCCATTTATAAACAAAATAATCTAATTGTAATATTCATGGATTCATTTTGCCTGAAAACTTTTAAAACTTTTATAAACTACATATACCTATAGATTTTCTTATTCAGCGTTTTAGAACTGATCTTATGACATTTGTATTCAATTAAAAAAACTATTTTAAACGCATGTGGTTATAAAACACATGAATTGCAGTAGGAATTCCTGCTATGTTAATTGTACTTGTTACACCAGACCTGGCTTCTTGCAAATTTTGTTGTTTCCCAATATGAAAGCATATACACAAGCATATAATAAGCATACATGTATACATGTATACACACATGTATGCTAGAATTGTAATTGATAAAGATGAGCATATACCAAATGTTGGAAATATTTTATCAGTTTTATGAACACACAAAACAAAAAGCAATGGTATCTTAAACAAAATTATTAACTGTTTCAAAATTATTAAAATTTTAAAAATTATGTAGTAAAACAAAACATTTCATGCATCCATGATGTTTCTATCACATGTATACTGTTCATATTTATAAACCTAAGAATCATTTTAGATTAAGTTGCAACCATAAAACATTTATTATATAATTTTCTGTTTACAATTAATTATCAATGCATTACTAATACTGTATAAACCTTATTTCTTTAAAAGTAGATTATATGTTTTTTAGAAAAATATTATTTCTCTTAATATAATAATATTTTTTAAAAACATGATTTACCATTTTGTAGAGGATTGTAATTAGTACTATTATTATAACTAGTAGAAGGAATATTGTAAAATTTCTTCAAATAACTTCGTTACTGCTATAACTTAATTGTTATAACACCATTTCTCATTTCAGAAATAAATATTATCTAGATGTAAAGAAATTATCCATGGAATTTCCACTACCCCCTACATGTTATTTATATATATCTTTTGTAAATGATTAGAGATCTTGAGAACTGATGTTTATTGTGACATGTTTGTTAAATATATACTGTATAGACTAAACTTCATATATAATTCTACACAACTTATATGAGCTTATAAACATTTTTAATAAATATGTCTCTAGAATATCATTTATTCATAAAATAGAGTACAATAAACAATTTAAATTTTGTTTAGTAAAAGTAACCAAATTCCTGTCACCATTTGGTGTAGAAAAGCAACACATTCTGACACAACCATCATTTTTCGTCCATACTATTCCATGGTTAAAAACGTGTCAGGTTGGTCACACAAAAAAGGTTTTATAAATCAGAATAACTAGAATCAAAGAGTAGTAAAATAATTACAAGCTTTCTTCTGACAAATATAACGTTATCATAAGCCACGTATATGACCATAATCACTAGATAAAATAATATATTTGAAATATTTCACACGAAATTCAGTAAAAACACTCATAATGTAATATTAAAACATTCAATGAAATATATTATAAAATATTATTGTATTAGAATTTATATACAGATTATTTATTTTAATTAACATGCTTTGTCTGTTTTTCCGTTTGTCCCTCAAGATAAGATTCCGTCGAAATCTTACTCTACGCCAGTAATTAGTGACTGGCATGGTCTCGACGTAAAGTGTCCATCACCGATAACCGACGCGGTGTTGAACATGTTAATAATATAATTTCTCATTGTACATACATATTGATTTATTTTTAAACTCACTGACTTTATATAAAAGTAGATTCTGAAGATCGGTAAAATTATTTTTAACACTACTATGTAAATATACTATTTATCCTGTAACAAATGTTATTTTTCTATTAAACTTTATATATAATTGAAACGTTAAATTATTGACCAATTTCAAAATACTATTGTATTAACAATAAGTTGACTGAAATATTGACTTTAATAATCAAATATTGTTTTTGCATTATTTATTTACGTCAATTATTCCTTATTTAATTTTTATTTTATAATTGTTAAGTTTAAATAGGATAATAAAGTTAGAAAAATATCATTTATATAAAACAGAAGTAAAATATTTCAGTGAATAGTTGTTAATTAGCCTATTATTTGAAGAAATTATACTAATTCTGATTGAATGTGTAAAATATCTTTTTATTATTAAATAAATAAAATTGTTAGTTCTCTTAAATTAAGTTAGTTTCTAATTATATTAAAGATGCATGTACTTTCTTAAATCAGAATTAATTTTTATTTACAAACTCATGTAAGAAAATGTCTTTATTTTTAAAAATGCACACTGATGTTCAGTTAATTGTATTTGCTTACAATATAAATGATTATTCGAAAAATAGTACATGATTATTTATGGGTATTTGAACATTACTTTTAATTACGTATTAAAAAAGCTGAAATGCATTTTGTATGCATTTTAATATGCATTTTATACCATTAGTCTTAATTACCAATAAAATTTAATAACATTTATTTTAATATTTTATTTATGACATTTTAGCATCACATGATAAATAATTTTATGTATTGAATTTCTGTACTATCAATAATAGCATAAAATATTTTAAATAATCTTATTTCTTTTATAAATATTCATTACACCTATACATATAATTATTTATGTACTAGATTTTTAGAATTTGAAATTAACAACTAAAAACCTTGAGACTTTAAAAAAATTTCCAGGGTTAGTTTTGGGCCAAGTGAAAAGTGTTTTTATCTCAACCCTTGAATGGCTCTCGAGTTCCGGAATCGCGACAAGTAGGAAAAGAACGGTGACATTCGGGATATGTTGAAAAAATTGGATGAAGTGACGCCTCTCATGTAATTGAAATAAAGTTATCAAAATAAGAAAATAAATGCCTAACAATGAATATAACAAACGTGTAAATAAATTACGACTTCAGACGTGTATTATTCTCAATCATAACATTTTGGTCAGTGTTATAAAACGATGAAATTAAATACATAAGAATTTTAAGTTTTTTGCTAAATCAGTCAAATTAGTTTATTTTTATATGGACTATATCATTTATTAGTGCATACGAGTCAATAATTTCACTGTTAATACTTCATTTTCCGTATTTCATTCAATAAAGTTAAAATCTACCCTTAATTTTGCATAATTGTATTTATATATTTATGTAGTAATTATATTATGAATTGATGTAGTTTCTTTTAAACATTTATAACAAATAAGAATAATTTTCAGTTTCAGATAAACTCAAATATTAAATTAAAATCATTGTGATATTTAAAATACAAAGAATTAACTTTAAATTCACATGATAACTTATTTCAATGCACAAAATACATAATTTTTCCTTAATTTAAAAAAGTGAAACGATATTGTGACTTACGCAAATATTTGATATACCAGATAGAAATAATAGAATTATATTTTCTTTTATATAAGTATTTAAAATTACATGTAACTTATGTGAAATTTAATTTCTTGAAATATTTAAAATAAATGTAATTAAAATATTGAACACTTTTAAATATACAAAGTGAATAAACACAATTTCTAAAGTCATTTAGAGTTAATTGGAATATTAAAATCATTATAAATATAAAAATAATTCCAGTTCGAGTTAATTTAGGGTAAATTTAAAACAGAACTGAAAAAATTAATTTAAATATTTAAAATAAGGAAATTGCAACGAGTATTATAATATATTTAATATACATATTTTTATCTCTTCTTCATTTATATGTTTATTACATAAATTTATTACACAGGTAAATCGATATATTATTAATTATGATGAATTACAAGTCACTTGATCATTGAAAAAATTTGGTTTACATCTTCATTTACGCATATCATAATCTGTCACTAATCTTTATATAAAGTAATTTTATTTTCAGTCAAACAAATAATTGGAAAATTAAGGAAACAATCTGCAATAGATTCAGAGAGTGGAGAACATGAAATGTGATTCAGGACAACAACCATGTATGCCGTGCATCAGAGGATGGGAAGGAGGCAAATCGATTCAAGACGACAACCGTGTCTACCATGAACCGGAAGGTGGTGAGGAGGGTAACCGATTTACGGTAACAACCGTGTTTGCCGTGAATCAGAGGGTGTTGAGGAGGCAAATTGATTCACTATGACAACGGTGTCTGTCATGAACTAGAGCATGGTGAAGATGAAAATTAATCCGTCATGAAAACCATGTCTATAGAGAATTAGAAAATGATGAAAGAGAAAATTGTGACAGAAGTAATTTCTTTACTTACACCTGAAATTTGGATTACTTGTCAAGATTCTTAATATTGCTCTTTTACTCACCATATTCTCTAGCTCCCAACAAATATTACCTGTTCTTATGCCTCAAAAAGATGATCTAGGAAAAGAAATTTGGCACAAATATTTAAGTCATATTGCAAACTGAAGCGTTTTTTGGTGAACTCGACAATATATTCTGTAAAAAGAACATGGAAATGTGAGAGAAGCATTTACATAAATGTATAACGAATGATTTCTTCTTCAAGAAGATCTTTTGGGGCCGTTTTTCTCTAGCGTGCTCTTTTATCACCTCATTCTTCGCCACCAATTCGCTTCCCCTATTCTTACGCTGTTGCTATATTTCAACAATTTTGCTATGTCGCTGTTATATGAATTGCTTTTATTAGTCATCTACTGCGCGAAAACTTGATGTTGTATTCGTAACTCCATTACAGTTCTCGTCCATCACACCTATTTGTCGGCGATGGTACGTCCAGTAATACAGAATGGTTTTGGAGCTCTGACTACAAGAGTCATCTTAGAATTTTAGGACATGCTTGTTCTCCCTGGAGAAGTTCGACTTCGTTGGTAAACGATAATGAGGTCGTTGCTTCCGTATTGGTTACTGCATCTGCACGACCTGCGGCATCTCGATAATGAGGCCGGTTCCAGCCCGAATACTTTGGCACTTCATAAGCTTGATACCTTTAGGCGTAGAGAATGTGGTATTTGGGTGGTGCGAGGTGGGTGAGTTCTCGTGGTTTGTTGTCCCATGTTGAAGCTCCACTCTGCTGTGCTGTTTCAACAATTCGTTCCTGTATATAACTGAAATTTATCATGTAAAATGAATATCTTTATTTTCTATACCACAATTCTCGTATGTTCAACCCGTATTGCATGCCAACAAACAACATTTTGAGATTTAATGCTTTCTAATATCTAAAATATGGCTGATTACTCCCATACAACGAAATAGAATAATTATATGTAATTCAGAATAATCGGCAATGAGACGTTTGCATTTTGCTCGTTTTATCCATTCCCTTTTACTCTTATACAGTTTAATATTCCAACAATATTAGTGCATAAACACGGAAAAGATTTGGCCGAGCTCTCGATTGCCTGAAATACATATCGTTCATATGCCAATGTTTTAAATTCACATGCAGCGAATAACTTATTTCGACGAAACACCAAACCATCTTGTCACAATATACATTTCTTCCGTTTTTAATTTTAATATCCATGTTACTGTATTGCATTTAAAAGATTATGAAATCATAATTCATATTGAAACTCTAAATACCACAATTATAATACTGATTAAATTATGATTTGCTCATTTATATTACCATATCGTAGCACAATGATGTTAGCATGATTATCAATTCAAGTAATGCAAATTTTTGTCGAAAATATATAGCAATGTACTACAAAAAATCAGAACTTGCATCACAATGCGTGAAATTTGTACCTTTTAATTTACACATTGAATGTAACAATTTAAACAAGTTTTAGATGAACATAATATAAAATAAAAAATTGTCGTAGAAACCTGATGTTTTTTTATAACAAACAGAAGCTGAACAACAAATAACTTCCTTTATCACATTTTTTATAATATACACTATTAAAATTTCACTTAAAAATATATAGTTTTTAATATAGTTATAATATAAATTTATTTTCCTTGTGTAATAAATACTAATTTTTATTATAAACACAACAAAAAGTAAAAAAATCACATTACAACGTGTAGTACTTATTATTCTAATCTTCAAATTTGTTTGTATGTTAAAGTTAAATTTGATGAATTCAATAAATTTTAATTAAAACTATTAAAATAAAGTAAAAATATGATAAATGAATGACTTTGATTAATTTATTATTGAAAAATACGACGAAATTAAATTATTGAATTGAACAATTTGTATATTTATCATATTTATCACTTATTGTTGCGATCCTTTTTTTAATTGGATTATTAAAAAATTGTTCAATTTAATTCAAAGATGTAGGCCTTATAATCTAAAACTTCAGTCTTATTATGAATTATTATAAAAAAGAGGTGTTTTAAAATGCGATACATTTAAAAAATTAACAAATCATCTTATTATTAAATGATTTTACATGAATACTAGAATGAAATGATGGAATCTATTGTTTCATAGATTTAGTATAATGTATGATCAAGTCTTACCTATTTAAAGTTGCTCTTTCCGAATGAAAAATTATAATAATTATTTTAAAAATAAATAAAAATATTCTTGTTAACTATTGCAAATAATTAATATTTTAATAATGAGAGAAAATATCGATATTTGAAAAAGATGATTTGCTAGCAATTAAAAAATGACGTTAAATTTAAAGCAATTTCTTTATTAAATTACAATTCATGCTTACGTGGAAAGTTTAAATTTTAATTATTAGTGAGTGATATAGATACAAGAATTGTACTGAGTAGATTCATTATCCTTGTACAATTAGTTGCAGTATAGAAGTAACTTTAATCGTTTAAGTGAAAGAAAATAGGTAATGTTTTAGATCGCAGCTAAATAAAACTATATAATTTTAAATACTAAGAAGACATAGGCTTTAAGCAGCATACATGTTTGGAAAGTATTTCGAATAACAAAATAACTTTGAAAAATGATTATAGTAGTTACTTCCGATCATTGTTTTTTAGTATTAGACCACATTTCTATCAAAAAGCCATAGATACCTATCTATGTATAAGGTTACATCGGAGGTAATCCCCAAAGAGAGAGTTATCTAAAATCTTAGTGAGAAATATCTTATCTCGACATGACAGAGTGAAATAGACCAAATCGTACGAAATCGAAACGCCCAGATTGAAAGGAGTCACGTCGAACAATAGATAGACAATATGATGTGACTCTGCGTAAAGCGAATGATGCCTCGGTGCTACATGGATCATGATCGCAAAATGCCAGGCGTTGCGTTTCTTAGTAAACCAAAAAATTGCTGATTTGTATTGCACGTGCAGGATATGGCATTATTTTTATGAAAAGCAAGAATAGTTTTCATAAAGTGGTATGAGTTTATAATGTCAATTGATGAAAATCCAATATCACCACCAAATGGGGAACTTCATAGGGTTCATGAGACTTAATTTTTATTTTATTTAATGTTATAATGTAATTATATTAATAATAGAAAATGCTATGCTTTTTTTATAAAATATTTAATTTGACATACATAATCAGTATTCAGTATATTTATTTTAGATATTTTATTTTAAGTTTTAAATTAAATGTCGATATTGTAATAAATTAATGTATCTTATTTAAATTAAATTATTTTCATTTTAATGAGAGAAAAAATGTAAAGATATTTAAAAAATTATATTCAAATTGTATATAATTCTTAGCCATTGAACAAGTAATAAAATTAAATATAAAAAAAATGTGTTTCGATTAAAAATAAGTTGAACTACAAATTGAATAAAAATAAATAAAAAATGATCAAAAAATATTTGTAAACATACTAATTTTCAGGACGATGTCACCTAGTGAAAGGGTTTTACCCTCGGGACCAACTTACCCTTTCTACGATGACACAGAGGCTGGTTTGTTTAACCTTTTGGATGTGAGCCAAATAGGAATTGGCTATTGACCAAACCAATGGTACCTAAATTATCGGTGCATCGTGCGACTCTTCGTACCCAAAGGTACATGATGCTTGTTAAACGTCGTGCATTAGATTGTCTACATCGTGGTTTATTAGAGGCTAATTTCACAACAATCCTACATCTGGTGATACCTTGATGAGTATCATGAATCTACTATACAAGATACGTAATTAATTTGTTAAATATTTCGATCTTGCTGCGATTTCTCAAAATTGCAACAGATTGTAGTCGTGAAATGCTAATTTAATCATGCAAAAAAATTACATAAGGCAATATATGAAATTATTCTTACTTTATATACTTGTAGGTGTTATGTGTTGCAGTGAAACAGGGATCACAACTTTTTTATTTATATTTACTTCTACACGCAACATTCAGTAAGTCCTTAGAAAATCCAAGGCCCGGCGATTGTAGCATCCAAATAAATTTAATAAGAGTCATCTCTCAATAGATTGCAGTTAAAGTTTCAGTTGTGCTCAACATGTAGATGATTATGTTGAGAAATAAATAATGATTTACCTAAAATTAATTTTCTTTTGTGTGTTCTTCTAAGGAGTCATTTATCATCCCTCTCAATTTAATTTACAAAAGAAACAATAAACGATAAAATAAATGTTAAAATAATAATTTAACACACAGTAAATAATAATAAATAATTAAATACCATTAATCGAAAAGCAAAAACCGCTTTTTTATCAATTTCCGTAATATAAGTAAAAATTTATAAAAAAAACAGTTTTTACTTTATACATACATACATACATGCATTTACTGATAACACTTTTTATGCATAAACGGAAGATATTTGGTGTTTTAAAAATGGATTTTGACATGTTGACAATAAAATTGCTATTGCAACATTTGGTACAATATATGAACTGTATATAATAAATGCATAAATCCGTTTATTATATAATTGTGAAGTAATTATAATTCTTCATATTTTATATGCATGAATCTACGCATATATATATGTTTAATTTTATCGAAATTTATATAAAAATTTACATTGTGTCAATGAAAATTGAATTTCATTTTTTTTTAATGAAAATAGGCATGCGTATGACACAGGGAATTGAACATATACCCCTACTTATTGGTTACGTGATTTCATCTGTAAACTACGCCTCTTTCTTATTTATGAAAGGATATGTTCCGATGTCATACACACACATTTTTTTCTGTCGTTAAAGGTCCCATCATTTCACATTTTTCTTCGAAAATAGCAGAGATCTGTTTAAAATACAACGCATAGTTTATATTGTTTATATAACACGTGAAAAAGTAGTTTTGTCAAAAGTTTTATATTCAATTAAATATAAAAATTATACTTTTTTCGAGTTCCAAAATTCTATAACGTGGAAAAAGAATTAATATATTTTGGATTTAATTATCTTAATTATTAATATAATTTAAATTTTTTACTTCATCCACACATGTATGATATATATTATATATACCATACATAAAATTTTGTTTGAAGATTTATTAATTATATGTTAATATATTACTTTATAGTATATTATATTATATTAACTTTCTATTTGTTCAGTTATATATTATAAGTATGAAAAAGTGAAATATTTATCACATACATTTATTTATATTATTATGCGCACGTTGCATAAGGTTAATTTGTATTAGTTGATTGAATTTATTGTTTCGTTCATTTAAGGTATTTCTATTGTATGTGCTAGTAACATCTATAGATGAAATGGGTAAATATATATTATAAAATATATGTTAACATAAATTTATGACTACTTCATTCACCATATATAGAAGAAGTTTGTTGTGGATACAAAATACAAATATGTCCCTATTTGCACATTTCTGATTTCTGTGTAGAGTACATGTATTTTGTTTTTTGATATATACTAATTTATGTATATATATATATATATATATCGCAATATGAATATTATAATTACAATGCAAATTCAGTTGTGAAATATGTAAATGCTATTACTTTATCTGTACAAATGTTTTTACATTATGAAAAAATAAATTAATTACAAGTATAAAAACAATTAAAATATTATATTTCAGTAATTTCAGTAATTTTTCTGTTTTTACAGTACTCTTTTGTGACAAACAGATAAAAATAAATTAAACCAGAATGTTCATATATTTAATATTTAAAATAAGTTTAAAATTGAACACTTAAAAAAATAGTACAGAAAATTATAATTAAGTAAAGTGAACTTATATTTTTAATATATTTGTAGTAATGCAAAGTTTATCGTGTCAAATAAAAAATTAAACTACACTTTCTTACATTATTTTATAAATAATTTGTTAAATTTATTAAGCTACTTCGTTTTCTGTAATTTTAATTATTTTTTAATTAATGCTCTTGTATTAAGGTTCTCAAAATAAACAGTTTACATATGATTATATAAAACTAAGAGAAATGTTTTTTTGGTTTTAAAATTTAAAAATTTTTACACTACAATCGAAAGAATCAAGTAAATTCTGAAGAATTTGTTTGGTAAAAATTTATTAAACTTTAAATATACGTTGCAGCATGCTGCATTAGAAAATAAAAAAGTTCGATGCATTAACCTAGCAGCATGAAAAATAACATTCGGTGTCCACTTTGGTCATTTAATTAAAAAAAAGTTCAATAAAAATGTTATAATAATTTGTTTAATATATCTCAAAATATGTTTAAAAATTTATTTAAATCTGGGAATTATCAGTTGGATTCATAGTTTGTCAAAGTGTGTAACTATTGTGACAATTAAACAAAAGAAAATTTCTACCTCTCAGGCAATCTTAAATTATCGATTTGTAAATTTTATTTCGAGCTGAACTGTTTTTAACTCTGATTTGAAACTAAGTTCAAATATTTATAGTTGTTACATATTTTCATATAGTTTTTTATAGATATACAGAAATCTTTATTTAATAACCAAATGTTAATTTGTCTATCTCTTTAATTTTACATTATGAAACAAAAGACAAATGACTTTTATTATACCATGAATCCATCGTAGTAAATTTTTTATAGTCCTCATGACTTTCTCTATAATAACAACTATATTTTTAATATTATATTATATTAAACGTTACGCATACACTTAAAATGTACTATTAACGATAACCAAATAACTAATAGGTATAGCTAATGAAACATAATTTAAATACTTATATTTAAATAACAAATATCTATTTTTGACAGCTATACATTCGATATTAATTTGATTTCGAAAAAAGTAAGCTTCTTTAAAAATTGCGCTTTCGTGGAAAGTATTACAAAGAATATTCCATTTTCATTTCGAAAATATTTACATGTAATAATTTATTTGTCTAAATATAGTTACAGTGAATTGAACCACTATCAACACATATTGTAAGTTTGTTTATATATATATATAGTTTATATATAGTATAACTGTTTAAATTGTTTAAATGTTTAGCGATATTATTTTCTTAGTTTAACCACTTTTAAATTTTTAATTTCATTTTGAATCAAGTTTCAAAACTATCATATAACCTTCATGTTATTTCATTAGAAATAAATTTGTATTACAAATGTTCTGCTTTATAGTCGCTCATTTTCAATTTTCATATTTCAGCTTAAACTGTAACTTCATCGAGCAGTCGATGACTCGATAGTCTTGCACACATATATGTATAAGAATTCGCAATCCCTGATACAAGTCTTTACATGACAGTGTGTTGTGGATCTTGTATATCCCAGTACGATTGAATGCACAACGAATATGCACATCTCGAGAGAACTCTCCGTATGTATAAAAGTCGATCGTGCATTCGCGCGCAGACCAAATATTCTTTGGGAAAAGTCACGAGAAAAATGTATCTTGCCAGTGTGTGCAGTTTCGTCGAGCTCAGCTCGTATTTTTCCCGATGAATATTTTTGTCGAGAAATGAGCGCTGTAATACAAACATGAATCGTTCGGAATAGAAATTTATATAGAGTATAAATAATTTCGTCAAAATTAGAATAAATCTGAATATAAATATTCATTGGAATTCGTTTTTCGGAATTATTTTCACGAGAAAGCACTCATATGAATTCGGCTAAAGTGTCAATAACTCGTAAAACCATTAGTTTGAAATTAAATCGTCTGGCAACTCATTTACTTAAATATGTAAATTCTGCTCATTTTACGCACTAACGCTATTGAACTATTTAATCATTACTTTATTATTCTTATGTGTTTTAACTGCTAAATTTTTGACGAACAGCAGGAAAGTTCAAAGTTTACAGATTGGAAGTATTTGGAATTTTTACTGATTTTTACTCTGACCTATGTGTATATTTTAAAATTCTTTGTTATTTTCCAATATTTTAAAATTTAATAAATTATTTGTTATTTTCGAGCAAATATAATTTTTAGATAATTTGGGATGACTTTAAAATGACTTTATTGTTTATACACATTTAACAGATTTATTTTTAATTTTATACCATTAATGGCAGTTGTCTGTTTTGGAGATCGTTTATTAATACTACGGTGATGACTTGAAATGGTCATCATTATGCATCCAGCAGCACATTACTTTAAATCCGATACGTGACGCGCCAATGAAAGAACTTCCCTGCTGTGTTTCACGACGAGACTTGTGATCTGATCGCCACACTTTATTATTCGAGGCGGCATCTAATAAACTGAAAGCTATGTTTCGGCCATGATTACCTGTGTTTTACATAACAGCGTAATTGATTTAAGAAGATACAATTTAATGTGAATTTCTGTTATGCCATTTATACGTATAGATCTTATTGTACAAATAAATTTAACAATAAAAAATAATTCAGAACAATCATCTATTATTAAAATAAATATTAAAAAGTGCAACACTTGTATTAATTCTTAACGTTTAATTATACACATATATTATTTCGCGAAACCCAAATAATCCACTCGTTTAATATATTTATATATACGTATATTTATTATTGTTAATGCCATTATTCATATCGAATGTGTAAATATTTATAAATATTTGTAATAAAGTTGAAACTTAAGTTTATGACGTAATTATAAAGTAATTATTTTACCGAATACATTTATCCATAGAAAGTTATTCATAAAAAGTAAAGTGCAATTGTTATAAATATTGAAGTATCACGCATGCACCTTCGCAAAAAAAAAGCTGCTGTAAATTGCAGGAGATTTCGCATTAACTCTTCTCCTGGCAGAGTTCCATTTATCGACAGGGTGGTACAACCGTTAGCAAGCATGACCGGTTGCACATTTGGCAACTTTAGTACGTTTTTACAATTCTTGTGATTTTGATCAGTGATTCTGTTGAAATGTTATAAAGTAAACTATTAGTGTCCATTGCAAACGAAGCGTCACTTACTGCTCATTGCCGTTAAGTATTATATAAAATGTAATTTTGAAATATGTACATAATAACGTATAGAATTGTTGATCTAATTTCAGATAGAATATATGAATATGATCCAATTCCATAACATATATTGCTCTTGTTAAATTACAATTATATTTACTTATATATGTGATAGAAATTTAGAAACGGGAGTTCGTTCAAATAAAAGTATGCGTATTTGCACGCATATGTGATATATATATGAATAAATTGATATACATACTATTTACATGTTCGCTAATATTTCATTTTCGTTGAAATTTGTTCAAAATACTTTATGATTACACTTTAAAAACATACACATTCTGTACTATTTTACACTATCATTTTAGTGATTAATAAGAAATAAAAATAAAATACTACAATAAGATAATTTTTAAATAAAAATAACAAACATATAATTCTATACTTTTGTCACATTATTTTGTAAACATTTTGACGGTCTTCCTTTGATCACTGAACTGTAATTTACATCAGAAAACGAAAAATCCTGATTCTGAAGAAATAATTTCAAGCGTTCGGAATTCTAACGCAATTCATCATCCCCTTATTTCGTGCGGTTAAACTCGGTCTACTAAAGTTAGATAGTTTACATTAGAGTTAGGTTTCGACAGACTCATGATTATGCTAAATCATAATATACTCAATCAACCAACAAAAGATCCGCCAATCGCAATGACTCGGTTGATGACTCCTGCGCCTTTTCTGATCTCAGTCACGTTACCCTCTTTTTCGTCCTTTTATCTAGACATCGGCATCTCCCCCT
>JABFOX010000557.1:0-16136 GCA_022817665.1 Axea sp. ZL-2020
GATAACTAAAAAAAAAAAAAAAAAAAAAAAAAAAAAAAAAACGGATATAAACTGATACAGATATAATAGTAATATTTAAATATCTAAAGTACGTTGATTTTAAAAAGATAACACAAAAACAAACAAATTTTACACAAAATTGGCGTCTAAAGTTAATTTTTTTATTTAATTCAATAATTTTGATACACTAAACGTTTGATAGATTCTAATGATCTTCTCAGACCTTCGAGTTATGTCATTCAAAGTTCATTATATATATAGCAAAATTAATGCATGTAATGTTGATAAAATGTTGCTCATTAAATTACATAAGTTAAAAAATAAGTTTTGTTTTTAGTGCTGTAAAATATATCTTATTGCGTGATCACACGGAGAAAAGAATTGGAATAAATTATGGACAGTTAAAAAAGGGGAAATTATTATTTACTTTTAAATATTAAGTGGACTAATTTATTATTTAAAAATGAGTATATTTTGAATAAAATATATTCTATTAACAGCACTTTTTTAACATAAAATTTTACATTATATGTAAAAATGACTTAAATGTTCAAATTACTAGAATTTATAGAAAAATTTACTAGAATTTTTCTTCATGTAGTGAAAAACTTCAATATATTATTAGTATAACTGTATGTATGTATACACATATTTTTTTATAATTAACATATAAATATTAAACAAATATAAAAAAAGACTATATTATAATTTTGTGCTTTATAACTCATATTTTTTGCTTTATTTTTTATCAAAAACAATGTTATACATAAAGAAGATATACTTGGAGAAGTTGACAATTAAATTGCGTAATTTTATAATTTAAATTTAGTGCAGAAATAGTTTTATTGATTCACGAAGTAATAAAATAATGTTAACGCATGTGATTATTAAATAATTCACTTCATCTTCTTCATTTCGTGTAATAATTAAAATACATAACAAGATAGTCATTATCTAGTTTATAATTGTAATCTGTAAAGTAAACAAGTTCGTCCAAAGCTATTTGTATTGTTCTTTACTTATATAATATATAAAAGTTAATTTATATGTTTTTAAATGAATACATTATTTCAGTAATTGTTTTATACATATATATACATACATACACCAACTGGATAATAAAAAATAACTACATTCAATTTCCGCTTAATGTATGGATTTAAAATACGTTAAACACTAGATAAACGTTTGTCAAACATTTTGATCGTTTTGAAAACATCCCGACTTCTGTTAAGTAAGTTTACAAATGAAAATATAACACATTTTTGTAATCCAACAGAGGAAAATTTACAACAAAATATTGCAAATTTTACAGCTTTTTGTAAATATTCTTATTTATAAAGCATCTTATGAAGACAATAGAAAAATATTGCAAACATTAAGCACACTGTGAGAAAATAAAATTACTTGCACATTTTGTTATCTTAACTAACTAATTTTTTAGTTTACATTTATTTCTCTTATAAAATAATGATAAACAAATTGTTATTTTTATTTCAAAACTTTCCACGAATAATTATGAAAATTATTCTGAAAAATCTAAAAGAGATATTTTGCATTTCTATAAATTCACTTCATATTTAAAATAAACAGTTATGAACTTTATGTGCAGAAAAATGGTTTGCTTCAAAATCGTATGGAAATGGTAAAACTTTTCAAACTGAAAAGCAATCTAAAAATCATAAGAAAACTGAAATTTGTCTGATGTATTTTTATCTTTCAACCGCGGTGTTTGTAAGAGTTTCAAAACGTTTCCAAATATTTTGCAATCAACACCTGTCAACTGTGCAACAAAATGTAATTGCTTCGTACGAACAAACAATCCCGGAACACAAAATCAAATTTCCTGAAGACCAAATTCCAAAATGTCTAATCTCCGAATCCACAGTTCGAACAAACATTTATGTATGCCTTGAACAAACATTGCGTGTTATCAAAGATCAACGAGTAGATCACAATGAAACGTCAAACAAATAACAAAATCATCGGGGCCGGTGATGAAAAAGGTCCGAAAGTCGGCATTCTTTCTGTTTGTTAAAACTTTTGATGACGCTGAAAGAGTCCTCGTCCAATGCTGTCTGGAAAATGAAGATAGTAGCTTTTTCTCTGTGTAAGGTCAAAGCTCACTGTTAGCACGAGCGGAATAAGTTTCCGAAGATCTCGTAACCGAGAAACGGACTTTGCATGTCCTTGCCTGGTTGTGTTAGACTAATGGTGGTGCAGCGGAGTTTCTCGTAATCGCTCTCGACACTGATAACAACGACGGTTCTTCGTCTTTGGCGTCTTGTTCGTCGCTCGCATTTTCCGCTGCGCCTCGGCGACCACCGAGGCGACATTTCCTTGCAAAAAGTCTCCTTTTTTTTTCTCCATCCGTAAGACGCGTCGCGAGTGATACCGTCAAAATGTTAATTAATTTGAGGTTCCTCAAACCCACCAGTTTGGGTATTAATCAGACACCGCGACGTTTTACCAGGATTTCGTCCGGACTGTGGCTTCCGAGTCCGCAAGTTGTATGTATCTTAGTGTGACTTTTTCTCATTGCCATGCACGGAATTTACGTCATCGTTTTCTAATCATGATCTATACAATTTTATTGTCACAAGTGGATTCTGATTGCTTCAAGCGCATTTCTTTAGCGTCTAGAAGTTATCTGCTTGACGTAAGTGAGTTCATTTTAAGTCCACAAGATGTTTCCCCTGAATGGGTTCAGTTTGTGTTTCAAGCAAAATCTCCTTCCCTTAAATAGACTTGGACTTTGTAGAGAACATTCCCTCTATGCACTATTTAATTGTCCTTGATACAAGCCAGTTTCATTTTTTATTATGTTTTGCTTTTATTTTCTTTAATTCTTTATATTTCATCCGAACTAAACAGTCTATTTATTTAATCAGTAATATAACTTCTCTGAAATTTCTATTTTATAATTGTTCATATTTGGTTTTCGTTTTGATGTTTTCTTAATTTTATATATAGTGTTTATATATTTATCATCAATTTCTAAAAATGTTTTTCAAAATTTAATCATTGTAAATTAATTCCGATTATTTTAAAACAGATGTTTTGCGTGTGTAAGAAATCCACTTTTCGTAAATAAATTCTTATTGACACAAGTAAAATAGTTTGTAACGCAGTTAGTATTATTATGTATTTTTTACTTAATACATTAAAAAAAATTATTTAAATTGGTTATTCTTAAATAAATATTTCTAATAATTATTAATATTATATATATAAATAATAATAAGAATAATTGTTCTTATCTATTGTTATTAACATTATTTAAAAAAAAAATTAATATTAACGTTATTGCTAAATTTATTTATGACGTTTACTTTTATCTTGATTATTTTATTATGTTATTATTATTTACTAAACAATAGATCATACTTTTACACGTTATTGTTGTCATGACTGTTTACTAAAATTTATTTTTTCGTAGAATTGTTTTAATTTTTATTTGCAAAATAAAAATTGTAATTCGCACAACTAATACGAAATACTAACAGCGAAATAAACAATTGCTGCAATTACATTATCAGTAACCGTTTTCATTGAAAAGGAAAACTACGTATGATGACACGGTATTGTGCCCCGCCAAGTTTAAAACGTAACACCAATTTCTCCTTTTTATTCTGAACGAATAAATTGCTCGCGAAACTTATATAATGTCATAAATTAATAGGAAGCAGTTACTTTAAAGAATCGATAACACGTAAAATCTTTAAAGTTAGCTTTAAACTCATGAATTACGATAACTCTGGAGTATGCGTTTGTTACAGATCCAAATTTTTTGACACTTCGTTAAAAAATCAACCAAGACCACGTTTTCTCAAAGTAATTTAGTACCCAGAATATGAATTGTTATTTGAAATTCTACTGTCGTTGTAGCTTCGCGAGATGAATGTTCTTTAAACAGAAATTTGTTTAAAAGTTGATCGATGACATATCGTGGGAAATATCAAACGACATCCATGAAATTTTTAAAGTTTGTAATATTAATACACAAAATACTCGGTCGAATTTTTATTTTTTTTATTTCGAAAACTGTAATTCTAGGTATTTTGTTATTAAAGTATCATCGCGGTGCATGATATGAATTTTTGCATTGAAAATTATTATTTTGATAGAAATTAAACTTGAGGAAATGAATATCTAAACGATCGAATTTATGAAATTTTCCTTGAAGATTGTAAAACCCTGATGTATGCCATCTAATTAAAGGCGTGAAATGGAGCGGTACTGTAGCAGCTCCGCTTTCTCAGTGAAGAATTATTTGCCGTTCAATTTTTATACAAGATTAATTATTGACTAGTTCGAGGCACGTGAAATATAGACCATTTAAGCCCCACTGAAATATCCATTATAAATGACTAATAAGCCATTATTTAGACATTCGTTACACGGACAAAGTGCAGTCTTGTTTATGCACCAAATTCAACCCATTAGATCTAATGTATCGATTTTAACTCGGAATGGTAATTTACCTGCAATTTTCTCGAAATCCTTTTTTTATAATTTATTATAAATATAATAACATTTTAATTTATGTGCGATGTTTTTTTTTTTACTTTTCAAACGTTTTATGCTAATTTTGAACAGCACATTTGACATCCTTTATTTGAACGGAACTATTTTTATTATTTTTTTTTTTTATTTAAAAAGTTCTAAATTGATTTCCAGAATTTTAATAACTAGGAAAGTCTAGAAAAAATTGATTCTAAATGTTGGAAATTTGTAATCAAAGTTGATTTGAATGTTAACACAGTAAAATGCAAATTTATTCATTATAAGTTAATATTATAAATCATTTTTTGTTTCGTCGTTTAATATAATTAAAAAAAAAAACACAAACAATTTAGATATTTCTAATAGAACCAAAAAAGATTAATATTATTAAATCTATGAAAAACTTTACAAAGGGTTCTTGTACTCCAAAATTCAAATTTAATATATCATTAATATTTAACATCGCGTACTTAATTGCGTAGTCTTTTTATAGAAAAAGTTATAATTTTTTATTTTAACAAACTGTATTCTATAAAACTTACATTTCATTCTTATTGACGTACAATTATTTAACATATGACATTTTTTTAAATGGCCATAATTTGCTCTGATGTAACATCAAAAATAACTTTTTTGCTCATTTTTTATTTCTTAATTTTCTTTTTTAATAAATTCAAGAAAAACAATTGTGCGGGTACAGTTTATATACAAACGACAATTTTAAATTTAAGACGAATTAAGATAAGAAGAAATTGAAAAGAAAATTTGCAAAACATAATTACTCGTTAGGTCGATTTAATTTGGCAGGAGTTTTTTTGCTAAAACGGTTTCTTAATAAACAAAAATACACATATTATCGTGACGCAAAGTAGATTAGTAGATAATACATTTGCGTCAGACAGCTTTTTATCCAGTTTCACGACAGCTGAACGGAGTAGTGCACTCTCAATCATTTTCCCACCAGCGTCAGATAAAACGAACAATAAATTAACTCGTCATTATTTGTATTCATCAAACAATTAATTTCTCAATCAAAACAAAGATTGAATTCATTGTTGCTTAAGTAATAAGACAAGTTGTGTTTTAATGAAAATACGCATTTCGGAAAAATCTATTTACACATAGCAAAAATAAAGTAATTGTATTTCTTATTAAATTTGTATGTTTAATTGAACAGAGGGAAATTGTATGCAAACACAAAATTTAATTATAGAAAGAAATGTAGGGAATGCAATATCGCGATTCAGTTCTAGATAAATGTTATCATTATTTCGTTTCACTTCTCCTTAGATCAATATTTTCAAATCAAATTCAGGTAGATGACTTTGAATTTGTTTGTCCAAACTCTTAATTCAGTGAAATCTACAAATATGCGCTAGTTGTTCGCGCAAAAATGCTTCCCGAGTTTTCATTGGTGTAAAAAAAGTTCTGCTTGACACGACTGAAATTATTTTCTTTGCAATTTGCTTTTCACTGAAGAACATGTTTTCCGTCGATACCTTGTCAAAATGTTTTTGGCGAGAAAGAGAATCCACCAGAAAGAAAAGTTCCGTTTGGCATGAGTAAAATCTTGTTTTATGGAAAATGATCCCTCTTAATACAAACAATATACGCATGATTTATTTATTTATTTATTTATTTTATTTTTTTGTAATTTGTCATTTGTAACGATAAGAAGTGTCACACAAAATTGTGTGAAGCAAAGAACATTTTGATTCTGAGAATTCAATTTCACTTGATACGAATAAAATTGTGGATTTCAAATTGAGTCTCTCGAAATGTGAATTTTCTAATGTTTCATTCGTTGTTTTTAAACGGTTTCACCAGTTCAGATTTAGAGAGTTCTTTGAAATATGTGAATTAATAGAACATACATTTTTAACTCAAAGTAAATTCTTTTCTAACAATCATAATTACATATGACGCAAATATATTGCTCTTGTAATAATATAAATAATGAAGATGGTTTTTGAATCATTTTGAACAGTTTCGAAACTTTGGATCAGTAAAAACAAAGCTTTTTAACGTGAAGAATTTTGGATTTGATAAAAATGATACTATTTAACACGAACAAAAGTTTATTTCAATTTAAACATCAAAACGTTTTTGTGTTGACTTTTAACATTCTGAACATATTAAATGAATAAAAAAAAGTTTTTCGTCGAAACAAAACAAATCCTGTGCATTGCCAAACCAATTCCGTTTGATGTAAATAAAAATCTTAAATAAAATTGTTACAAACATAAAAAACTTTCCGGTGTGTAAAAGTAAGCAATTCTGTAACTTTTCGTGAAAATCGCGTACAAACAAATGCAATTACATCACATTCACTACGTTTTAATTCTTGAAAAATAAAAATAATAAAATAACAGCAAAAGAACGAAAATAAGCATAAGAAGAATCATATAAAGTATCACACAATCGAATGTGTTTATCAGTAGTTGCATGTTTCGACTCACTCGAGGTACAATCACCTTATGATTTAATCTCGGAGGAGGGGGGCATATTTGTTCATAATCGACAAAAGTCACACTCGCTTTTATTTTCACAATTCAAAGCTTAAGTATATGAAAGCAGAAATAAACATTGAAAAATGAATATTAATAAATTCATTTATATTCTTTAATGCGGTTTAGTCTGAAATTGTGATAATAATGCCAAGTATGATTCAAACTGAGTACGAACAAATAAGGTTCTCCTTTAATATTGCAAAAGTTTAATCTTTTTTGGTAATTGAAAGTCAGATAGCACTTAATCCAGTTCTATAGATATTCGAATCCAATTTGTTATTGTTCGATTAATCTTACCGATCGCTCGGTCGAGAGACAACAGGAATGCTTTAAATTCACGATCCTATATCTCCTGCGGGTCATAATTATGAGTTTTGACATAACCACATTTGCTGATAACACTATGGATTTCCAAGTGTAATTCCCTTTTACGACTTTTATTTCCACAAAGCTGCGTAAATATCGCGCGCGAAGTCGAAAATACGAACATAAACTCACGGTCGACCAAGAATTCTCATTTCTACATCGATATTTATCGAAGAGTAAAAAATTATCACATCAATCAAATCATGATTAGAAATTAGGAAGAATGCACGCTAGTCCGTTTTTTTCCACATTCTTTTTCACAGTGGAACTTTTTGTCACGTGTGGCTTTTATAATATTTGAACTGATTAACGATAAAATATTTTGATAAAACTTGTGAATCACTTCCTCTTCTAACAAGTGTATACGATGTAAAGAATTTTATGATATTTTGATCTATTTTTTTTTGTTTTTTTTTTCTTATAATTTTTAACCAAATTTATTCACCGCTGCAAGATCCCAACTATAAAGAAAAATTAAAACAAGAAGAATCCTTTCCATGCATTTGTTATAAAGATAGATCATCTAATTGAAGAAAAAACAAAATATCCATTAGATGAGAAAAAATTGCTTCTAAACAAAATGAATCTAGCTAATAAAAATGATCATCGTTTGAAATAGACAAAATTCGTTTAATTTGAGACGAAATCAGAAGTTTAATTTATTGTATAGATATATACAAATTTCATTCCTGATGTTCAAGGATAAGTATTTATTTATTTTTTTATATACCGCTTTTTTATAAAGAAAAAATATATTAAAAAATATATGAATACAACAAGGAAAAATTATAATATTAAGAAAAAATATAATATAAAAATAAATGAAAATCATATTATAATGGTGAACAAAAAAATATTTTGATCGTCGAACATTGTGTTAGGAGCACAAAGAACTCTATGCTTTTTATCGAAACAGAAAAAATTTGATGATGAAAAGAATACATTTATTAAAAATAAAGCTGTATAAACTAAAAAAAGATTAATAAAAAATAAAAATCTATTTAAAAGAAGAGGAACTGTGTAAATGCAAAAAGGCATGCATTTACAAACTGCATTCTTTATACATGTAAAGCAAATCCGTAGTGAAGTTTTCTGAAATATATAAAATATGCAATATTATAAAGTGATATATTTTATATTCATACAAATTTATTTCTACATTCGTTTAAAATATTATTTTTATACTTATGCTAAAAGTATAAATAATGATTGTTAAAAAAAAAAAAATAAAATGACAGTCAAGCAATTTTGTATTTATTTTATACTAGTTAAAAGAAACGAAATATTATAAACTTTTATGTACATCGTGCTTAACATAATTTTCCAAACAAGGCAGAAAAATTACAGTCTGTTTTCTTTATTAATAATTTCCATTTAGCTACACAAGTTTAATCGCTCTTTTAAAATATTAAATTATTCATCTGAAAACCGTCAAGGATAACGTCAAAAAAGATGTACTATCTTCTATTCATTAAGTTATTTCACGCCAAAGGAGTGTAATGTAATAAAACATTGCGCACTATGAGAAGGCGAGTTTGCTCATGAATTTCTCCTTTTTTTTTTTTTTTTGTTGATTAAATAAAATGTAACGGAAGAAAAGTAATTAGTAAATACGTGATTAATAAATGATAAAAACGCGTCATTTGCGTGGCATTTACTTTTTAATTAGAATTTTTCTTCTAATATTTCGGTGTTTCTTTTTCCAAGTTTTTTCAACAAAACTTTTTAAATTTTTTTCACCGAAACAATTAGGCGTTAGTTTAAAGTTATTAAAATAAGAAAAACAGAACATAGGAAAAATATTGTAAGTTTTTTATTGCTTTATGGTTCATTATTTCTCTTTTCAATTTTAGAACAAAAAAGCGTTTATAAGTTTTACTTGAAATAAAAAATATCAAAAACTATGCTTGTAAAGTTTTATTTATAAATTTATAAGGGAAAATAATTTTCAAATTGTTAAAATGTGAATTTTGGTTATTTATTTCAAAATATCATATATAAATAATTTTAAAAATAAATAAAAGATTGATATGATATATTATAGTTTATCGTTATATATATATAATTTATTTAGAGAACCTGAAAATTTCTTTTACACATAGTATAAAACATCAAAACTAAGGTTTATTATTTTATTGCTTAAAATAAAACTTATAAATATTTTACCGTTCTAAAATTAAAAAAAAAAAAAATAACGAACCACAAAGCAATATTTTCTCTTACGAAAATACATATATGCACAATGGCTTGATAGCTCAGCACAATTTTAAGATTGCAATTTTTTGAAACATGTGACATATTATATACAGCAATACCCTAAAGTATACGCGAGATTATTTTTTAAAACGGCTATTACGTAGATCTGATAGATCGGAATTGAAAAAAGAAAATTATGCAAATCATAATTACATAATTATTTTATATTAATATTATATACTTTATTTTAAATAATAAAGTTAAATAATTAATTTGTAATCTGTTCTATTATCAAATATAATCGATAACTTTAAATGTAAATTAAATGAAAATAACTTTATAATTAATTAGAAAAGTTATTATATTTTTTAATGATCTTTATAATCCTGTAATATTATTCATGTTTTTAAGAATACATTTTTATATTAATTAAAATTTTAATTACACTACCTAAAAATATTATAAAAGGTTTACAATAATAAAAACATTCTTAAATTACTGCCATAAAAGTATTTATTTGACAAAGAATGTAGAATAATAGTTATAATGAACAATAATGATAGCTATATTTTCTGTAAATAAACGAAATTAAATACTTCAACTCAGAGCAACTGAACAAAACAAGTTATCTTAATTAAAATTTGTAGTGTATAAACCATTAGTTTCACGTTAGTATCTCCAAACAAATGAGTTATTTCAACTTTAAATTTAAACTAGTAAAACTATAAATTACGTAGTTTTAAAAGGTGAAGCCAAGTTTGTATTTAATTAATTAAATATATCAAATTGTAACAAAAATGAGTTTCAAAAATATTTTACGTTACATTGCTATACAGCAAATATAGAGCATAAAAAATTAAACGTAGAATTTTTATTATTTGTGCATGCATTATACGTATTTGTTTTAGATATTATTTAAACATTATATGTGAACTACATTCAGTTGTATATGAATTTTAAATATTTATTTAAGAATGATTTACAATAATGTATGAATGATATTATAATTATATACATGAACCACGCATAATAAAATATAAAATATAAAGCGTCATATTAGAAATATGTATAATAATGCATAACGATGTATGATATTATCATAGTGATGATACAGTGTACTTCAGTGTGACAAAACATGCTATTTGTTTAATTTCAAAAATGTTTAAAATGAATATATGCGAATTATACTGATTATAATTTAGCATAAATCAAACAAAGATTAATTATGATAAACTTGTGTAAGATAAAAAGACAACTAGAGATATTATTCAAATTTTATTTCAATTAATGCAATACGAATATTAATTGTATTTATGTTGTCCAATAAGTTTCATCTTCTTTTTTTAAACAATTCATTTTTATAGCCAGAAACTGAATTATTTAAAAAAATATAAATATAAAGTTACAAAAGACACAAGTGTACAGCATTACAGAAAACTTAAAGAAAATTCATTGACAAAAATTTAAAAGGTGAAACATGAACTAAAATAAATATTTCAAACGAAAAATGCTAAATGCTAAAGCAAATACTACTCTCAGTTTACAATTTTGCATTATTTATACCAAACAACATGAATGTATGCTTACTACATGAGGGTTTATTTTTGAAATTTCAATGTTGAATTAAAATGTTATTTATTGCATAACGAAAGCATGTTTCAAACGAATTTTATACATTTTTCTGTATATAATCTAACTTTGTAATAATAAAATAGGAATTTTCAACTAAAATTTACCAAAAAGTTTTTCATATTACCTATGAGTTCATACAAAAATATACAATACATTCTATATATGGTTTACGAACATTTTGCATATCTACTTTTATACATAAATTATATAAGAGCTTATGTAAGTTATATACAGGACTGTGTACATCATATAATATCACATAATAAGCACATTATGTTATGTGCTCATTTTAATTTATATCATGATTTTTTATGGGTATCAATATTAATTATGAGTTCAAAATATATTACTTTAAAAAAAAATCTTTTTCCGATTACGAGTACATTTACCTTTATTACAAATATAGCTATTGAATTGAAATAGTAATTTTCAAGTTTATATAACAAAACACATAACAACTTCTAAATTGTATGCTTCGGCACAAACTTTATATAAATTCATGCAAATCCCTTAAACAGAATTTATAATTCGACAGTCGTTTTTCATAATCGTTTGAACAGAAACCATTACAAGTGTATACACATTTTATGGAAATATACGTCGATACTTGAAAAATATTTATCCTCATAACATTTTGCGAGAAAATAATTTTTACAGAATACGTTTTAGAGATAAAATTTCACTCTTAATTATATCATTAAAAAATCATTTACGAATTGCAGCAACTAAATTTAAAAACTACTTTGTCTTTTTACGAGACTAAATGGAATCTCGCGAACCCCAATGCTTAATTCCTTTTGTGCCTAAATTATGGATACCCACAAGTCACTCTGTCAGTGCAAATCTCGTAACTTTGACCCGAGCGTCTCTGTCTACTTCAGATAAATCGCTATTTAACTTACGCTATTTGAGTAGATCGTGTTTGCAACTTAATTAAATAAAACGTCTTTTATTTATACTAAAACAAATTCTGGATAAGCTTAACTGTGCACATTCAAGAAATTAATGTGTGTAATAAATTTATGTTGCAAAGAAAAATTATAATCTCATCCAAAATTGATAAATAAAGGGATAATTAAAGCTCTCCAAAAATGAAATGGAACTGACCGTTTTCCATCAGTGCAAAAGTCCTTTCTCAGAAGTTTCAAACTGAGCAATCATAAACTATTAATTAAGCAAGCAATTAGACGAATCATTGTATGCAATACTTCGAACTATCTGTTTCAGCAAAGAAGTAAAGCAGTACTGAAGCGCGAGCTACAAACAGCGGACAGACCGCGAAGATCGACGTTTACTGAAAGAAGCCAGTTAAAGTACGCTCGTAGGCTGGTCGTCAAACTTGGCAGCGCTGTCATTACGAGGGAGGATGAGCATGGATTGGCACTTGGACGCTTAGCCTCGATCGTTGAGCAAGTAGCGGAGTGTCAACTCGAAGGACGAGAATGCATCATGGTCACGAGCGGAGCTGTTGCTTTTGGCAAACAGAAACTTACGCAAGAACTGTTGATGTCCCTTTCAATGCGCGAAACACTCAGCCCCGTCGATCATACTCGTGAGCATGCAGGTGCTTTTTCCTACACTCTCCGATGTTATTCCATTGTTTAAATTAAAGTTATACGATTTCTTCTTAACTGTTATGATTCGACATTTGCTAATGTTGTATGCATAATATTGCGTGTACTATGCAGAAGGTGGCATTTACAATGCTATTAAAACGAAAAATGAAAACTACTTTGGATATATTTTTTGTTCGTTCGTGTCTAGGTTGAATGTAGAGAGAAATATTTTTGGTATAAGTTTTATTTTTCTTTCATTTTAAAGCTCCCATTGTGTTTGCGAATAAGTGTTAGGCATCCAGAGAAAAAGACGCAAACTGGAAAACTTTCAAAACCAAGTTCCAAAACCTGCTTATAATCCGAAAAGTAAACGGCATAGTGGAGTTTCAAAACCAAATTTCAAAAACTGCACGAAATCCGGTTTCGCGTTGAAGTTATATTCAATTGATGATGTCTCATGTATACAATCGAAAATCACAAAAAGGCAGAAATGGTTGAATTTAAAGTAATTATGGAAATTCCGGAAAGCAGAATAACAAACCTGTTGCAGATATTTAATAATAATTATTACTCGAATGTTTTTGTTACGAGTAACGTGAAATCTCAATTCAACGATGTCATTTATTAAAAGATAAATAAAGAGTAAAGATAAATCAGGTATCGTTAATGCCTTCAATCTAAAATGTCAAACAATAAAATTTATCAATGTTAAAGTCAATACATCTCGACGTTGGCTAAAGAAAAGTTGTCTCCCATGGAATATAAAAAATATTGAAGTGAAAAATTATTGATAACGTTTATAAATGTACATATGTACCGTACCTCCTTATACGCCATGTAAAGAGACAGATAGCTTGAGCTTCCTCCATCAACCTGTCACGTGTGTCTCGTTGTGTCGCAAGATACACGCAATACATTATACATCCGTAAATATAATGTATGCTCACACATTCGCGCTAACGGAAAAAGTCAGACAATTTTTGACCCTCCTTTTTTTACATGACTAATTCTGATGGAAACGGTTGATGGATGAAAGCCCGTAACGCAAAATTAATCCTATATTTCACATTTCATTTTTTAAATGTCAGTTTGAATAAATTGAACCACTTCCTCGAAATTATTCGTCAGCAAAGTAACTTTATTATAATATATTTTGATAAGAACTTAATTATCCATCTAATACCACCTTTACGTGCAAATAAAAGAAAAAGTTTATGCTTTAAAAGTTGTACTAGATATTCATCGTAATAGAGCATAAAATCATTTAATATTCTTATTACAAAAGTAAATCTTATTACAGAAGTCTATTTAAAATATTACATTGTTGGAATATTATTGAGATATTTTATTACTTTTAAAATTAACTATATAATAAAAGAATATGCACTCCTAAAAGATTATTATTATTGTAAAAGACTTTTTGTATTGAGATTTCACTAAAAGACTTTAGTAATTGTGGAGAACTCACCCCCTCCCCTCCTGCCTAACATAGGGTTTTTTTATATGAAATCGATGTTTTTTAACGCTGATTAAAATATGTCTAATGATATATGTGGAGAAAATGAACCATTCTCGAGATATTCGACATTATTGGTCCAGAACATGTAACGTCCATCAAACACTTGAAAACGTGGGATTATTATACATGAAATTGATGCAGTTTTTTACGGTAATTACAAATCTGAAAGATTTTCTTTAAAATCTCAAACCGTTTTAAAATATTCACGATTTTCCGTATTTTATAAACCACTGCTCATAGGCAGCCCGTGTTATGTCAAAGATCTTTTACTTCAAATTTTGTTAGTTTTGTTTGTTTTTATACAATAAAACTAACTTCATCGATTTCATGTATAATAATCCCACGTTCTCAAGCTTTTAATGGATGCTACATATGCTGGACCAATAATCTCGAATATCTCAAGAACGATTTAATTCCCCCACATACATCATTAGACATTTTTTAATCAGCGTTAAAAAATCACAATTACCAAGACTTTCTATAATAAACGCTTTATAAAACATCTACAATGACCTCAATGTCCTCTCAAACATCCTCTCAATCAAATACTCCATGATGGATATTTTATAGTAGGTTTTGTATAACTAGTGCTCTATAATATATCCTTTATAGTACATTTTCTATATATAAATAAATTCACTGTAAATTTCCTGAAATAAAACTTATACCAGGATATTTTCTATGTAAGAAACTTGGAATTCTAATTTTTTCTAAAACTGGTCACATATAATTAATGTCTATATTATATATAGAAACTTCTATATCAAACAATTTTATATATGTATTTAATTAAAGTAACTGACATTTGCATACGATGTATAAATAAAACTTTTAATTTATATTTACGCAATAACACTTAATTTATTAAAAAGCATTGATGTGTTGTATTAATTTACTTTTACATACCCAGTGAAATAAAAAATTACAATTGGAGTTAACGGAATGCAATTTTCATAAATAATGATAAACGTAAATTACTGAATATTAAACAAAATCATCGTTGACAGGTACTTTGTTGGAGCCTAGAGCGGCGGCAGCAGTAGGCCAATCGGGCTTAATGTCCCTTTATGACGCAATGTTCGCTCAGTACGGTGTGAAAATAGCTCAAGTGCTCGTTACGAAGCCTGATTTTTATAACGAGGAAACGAGAAAAAACCTCTTTAGCACTTTAAGCGAGCTGATAAGTCTGAACATCGTACCTATCATCAACACGAACGACGCTGTGTCGCCGCCCCCGAATGTCGACGAAGAAGTGGTGGGCAGCAGCGGACGTCGGGGTATTTCCATCAAGGACAATGACTCCTTGGCAGCAATGCTAGCAGCCGAGGTTCAGGCTGACATGCTCATATTAATGAGCGACGTGGATGGAATTTATAATCTGCCACCTTGGCAAGATGGCGCCAAGATGTTGCATCCGTTTAGTTCTGACCAAAGAGGCACCATACAGTTTGGAGAAAAATCAAAAGTTGGCACGGGAGGACTGAATCCTAAGGTCAGCTCGGCACTTTGGGCACTGGATCGTGGAGTTTCAGTGGTTATATGCAACGGCATGCAAGAAAAGGCCATCAAGGCCATTCTTTCTGGCAGAAAAATTGGTACCTTTTTTACAGAGACCACCGGAACTTCTACTCCAATAGAAATTGTAGCTGAAAACGGTAATATTTTCTATTTAGATTTTGTCTGATGGTTTATTAGATTTTACTTGTTTTATTTTATACCGTTTATTTTACCCGATTAATGATTGAATTAATTGATTGTTTACTTAATAATTTATTTTTCGAATATTTTTAAATTTTGTATGTTGTAAAATAAATCAAATAAATAATGTTACTGTTATGTTTTTGCATACAT